>VOQZ01000724.1:0-33988 GCA_008079305.1 Phytophthora palmivora | reverse complement strand
CAGCCTGGTTGAATTCTCTTTTAACGTGAACCAGGCGCACACTGTTGAACCTCTTCTTCAACACCTCACTTCAGCTAATCTCCTTTGAAGGTTGGGTGATTGCAATTGATCAAACCTTGGACTTGTTGTATGACGATTCTCGAATCTCCCACGACCACTAGATCCTGGATTCCTCGATCGCGAGCCATAGCTAAGCCGCGTAACAGTCCGAAATATTCCGCATCGTTCACCGTAACGCCATCCAGAATGTAACCTCGGGCGTCCAGAACTTTCCATTCGGGAAGTTGCCAGTCACACAACCACAGCTGCCAATCCTCGTCGACGTCTCGCAGCTCCATCGAAATCAGGACTACTTCCAGTGTAGTCTGCTTCAAGCATCTCGATACTGATCACAGGGGGTGCCTTGACACGCCCCTTGGTCGGAATGAGCGATTCCGCAATCTTGTCCAGGTGCTCTCTCGGTGTGATACCTGCACCCAGGATGGCAGCAAGTCCATCTTCATCCCGTTGAACCTTTCGGATCTCGAGGTCATACTGCGACAAGGCAACGCCCAAGGAACCAAGCGCCCATCGGCGGTCTTGGACTTGATTACCCACTTCAGCACTGAGTGTCTGGTATAAACCACGAGGGACATCCTTCGATCAGGGTCTTGAATACATGGAGAACTCGAATCACCGCTATATACTTCTTTCTCGGCAATGTGATAGCGAGTTCTGCGTCATTCAGAACGCGTCCCGTGAACCGAACTGGTTGGATGATACCATCATGCTCTTGTCCTAGAACACACAGGCTGCCCACTGATTGGCATGAGGAATGATGACGAAAGGCTTGGTCCGGTCAGGGTGTCTGAGCAGTGGCGTAGACACAATCTTCTGCTTCAGAATGTCGAACGCCTCCTTGGCTCGAGATAAGTCTCTCCCAGCTCGTACTTGCTCATCTGACAGTTCGTAGAGGACTGCAGCCACTACTGGGAAGTCTTCAATGAATTTGTGGTAATAGTTGAGGCTGCCTAGAAATGACTGTACACCTTTCAGAGTAGACGGAAACGGAGATCTTGGATGCCTTCACGACTTTCGGGATAGCGCGAATACCTTCTGCTCCAATTTCATGTGACAGATAAGGTATAGTGCGTTTTCCGAATTCACTCTTAGGCAAACTGACCGAAATATTCCAGTACCGCAAACGATAGAGTAAAGCATCCAAGTCTTCACACAGTTCATCCCAAGTGCTAGCACCATGAGCTATATATCGTCGTAAAGAGCTGCGCCCCAACACGGGACCCATCTGGGATGGCGCGGGAATATTGCGCCTGAAAACAGTCATCCGTTCCGTCAATGCCGTCTGATGGCGATCCACCTTGGACCCTTCTGGCCTTTGCGGTTTCAACTTCAAGTAGTCGAGAACATCTTGATCCACAAGCACCTCTTCTTCAGGTGGCAATCTCACGAATCCCCACAAGCAATTGTTGATCATGTGCTGATAGACCAACGGAGCATTCTTCAGCCCGAAAGGCATTCGGACCCATTGAAAATGTCCGAATGGACACACAAACGCAGAAATCAGCTTAGCGCGTTCAGTCATTCGGACTGCCCAACCCACTTGCCATATCCAGGCTCATAAACCACATCGCGCCCTCAAACCGATCAACAAGTCGTCGATCAGTGGGAGGGGGTAGTTAAAGCCGAATGAAGCTGTTCACCACTCGATAGTCAATGCACATTCGAATGTCAACCCCGTTCTTCTTCAGAACGATCACGATCGGAGAAGCCCAAGGGGACTCCGAGTGTTCAATCAACTTGGTCTCTAGGAGCTTCTTGAGTAGCTCATACACCTTGATGGCAACTTGAGGTGCAACCGGTCTAGGACGCTGGGCCACGGGCTTCGCATCCCCGGCATCTAAGTCGCAAACCACTCCTCGAGCTGGAGCAGGGGCCGCGTTACCGTCCCCTAGGAAAATACTGCGATGACGTTTCAAGTTTCCTTGAGTTGACGCTCTTGGACTTTAGTAGTTACTCCAGGTTCGCCAACATCAGCCTTCGAGATATCGCATCTTGGACTGAGGTCTTGCAACTCGGGTAACATCGCCAATTGATCTTTCAACTGCGACATCATATCACTTCCTTCGTGGATATAAACTGCGGACTCCTGTTCGAGCTCTTCAGCGTTCACTCGCATACACCGGATGTAATCTCTTCCAGTCGCTCCAAAGGAGTACTCGAATGATTCATTGTAGATACCACCGGCTCCTCGTCCTTTTGCGACACACATTCAGGTTCACTTCCATCCGTACATTCCGAAATTACGGTCATTGGCCGTTTATGCAGTTGGACTACTCGAACTTCATCGTTCTTGTCCTGAGATCTCATCAACATCTTCGCAGGCCACTGATAGGGACGCTTCGGGACCGAAGGCGGAGCAGTGTCCCGCAGGCCTGCTCATAACGTTCCTTCCGCATCCTAGCTTGCGTAGACAGAGTACTCTCGTAAATGAGATGTTGCCATTCCTGATACCTTCGTACTCCAGGTCGCACAAAACGCCCGGCTCTCGGAATGCAACCATACTCCACTATTCGAGCAACGGGTGTAGACGAATCTATCCAGAGGTCCTTATCGGAAATATTCACCACTTTCACGGCTACTGCCCACGACTTAGCGCCATACAGAACTTGAGTTACCCACTGATCACCCCTGCTAGCCCACACCACATCTCGGAGTGGCTGACATTCACCATACCGGATCTTCACATTCACGTGTTCTCCAGGGCGTAGATGCACGTCCTGCAACGGGGTTATCGGGATGTTCCGCTCACGGTGTTTCCGGACCATGTAACCGTACATCAAAACGGACTCCTCATCGGGGAGTGCCACCGTTCCTTCGCGGATGCATAACCGTACTCCAGCACTATACATGAAATCCATTCCCAAAAGCACATCGACTCCTTCTCCGTTGTTGGTTACCCAAACATCCAGGATGTAGACGACACGTCTTCCCAAAGTGACCTTGATCTGCGTACTTGCAGTGATGTAAGTCGGGACGCCTCCTAGGCCGGACACCTTGATTCGCTTCTGCGAGTTTAACTTGAGCTTGAGTCTACGCGCAAGATCCAAACTGATCATACTCACAGTCGCTCCGGTATCCAACAGTATTTGCGTCCTGAAATCGTTCACCGCACCGTGAACCGTAGCAACCTGCTGCTTGTCCTCCTTTTCATCATGATGTGCCCACCATCCGTATCGTTCCCCGAAGTTCAGCTTGAATTGAGCTGGTCCTTCAGGTTCGGCGGGGGAGTGGAGGCCTCGAATACCAAGTACGAGTACACTCCAAAGGCACAGGTTCATGGTCAATCAGGGAGGTCATACATTGTAGATTATCTTGGTTCTGGTTCCGCAATTCAGGGGCCAACATACGCTAACACACACAATTCTGAGGGTCTTCTCAGCCCGACGCGTACCGAATCCCCATTCGGCGGGCTTAGTAGTTTAACTGCGCTCCCTCAGAATCGCCCTTGCCATTCAGGATATCCTCCCGAATGTGGCTTGGAAGGTCAGCTAGGCCTCCTTGCTGCAGCAATTTCTTGATCTCTTGGAAAGCTCTCCAGTCTTCGCATCTTCCATCGTGAATTTGGTCACATTTCAGGCATGCTTTCGTCTCACACCTTTGCGTTGGATGTCCATGCCTCTGACAACGGTCACAAACCATAACAGCCCAGCAATTCTCCGGTCGATGTCCCCACTTCTTACAATTCTCACAAAACTCCATGCGGTCTGGGTTATTCGGCCGAAAACTTGGCTGCTGAGGTTGTCTTGGTGGTGGTGGTCTTGGTCCAGCTGCTGGATCTCTGGGCTTCCACCCCACACTGTTCATCACACGATAGACCTCGTGAATAAGGTCTTCCGGGTTAACAATCTGGCATCCGGGTTGCCATCTCGCAGGACGTCCTGAACGCACGTACTCAGCGCAGCTAAGTCTGCCCTTTCGTCGTCTTCGAACGTCACTTGAGTGTCGGAGCCTTGGGTTTCGTCGTCCTGGGCTACGTAGGCCCGATTCGGGCGGTTCATCCTTGGCCCATTCCGAGCAACGTTGTCTGCTCTGAAGTCACGGGGCTGTGCCCCTCGACCAGAATGCACTCCACTCGGGTTCACTTCCTCTTGCTGCTTCAGAACATACTCCAGGTCAGAGACCTTTCTGAAACGCTGACTCTGCAGAGTTGTCTTGAGCGTCACATCCGTGAGGTTCTTGATGAATCGCTTGATATGTTGCTCACGTCGGCGCTCAGACTTCCGGAAACGCACGTCCGCGCGTTCAGCCGCCAAATTCAGGCGATACAGGAAAGCCAATGCGGTCTCGTCCTTGAACTGCTTCATTGTGTAGTACTTCTCAGACTCTGACACCCTTGACTTGCAGTATTCACGCTTGAACTCCTTGGACAATCGACTCCATTCCGAACGCACATGCTTTGATAGTTGTCCGTACCAATTTCGGACTGCGGGCGACATCTTTGTCTTGAGCTCGTAGACCTTCATCTGATCCGTCCAGCCTCCTTGCACAGTCACGTTTAGGAATCGCTCCCACCAGCGACGGCGCGCAGACAACGACAGCTTCTCATCGAAGTCTTCTAGCGTATTAGTAAACGTCCTCAGCGTCACTACCGAGCCTCCTTGAGTCATCGCAGCGGTCGTCGTGTACGCAGGCATCTCGTCCGACGAGCTAGAGTCGCTTGAGCTGTAGCCTTCGTCGCTTGACTCTCCGCCAGAACTAGCCCCTGAAGGATCTCCATCTTGACGTGAATGCTTCCTGTTTGAGTCCTTCTTGGCGGGCTTCTTGGCGTCCGTCTTCTCTGGGACAACAGGCTTAGTCTCTCGCACCTGAGACTTCGGTCGGGATGCACTCGACGACTTTGCCCCGGGCGTCTGCTCAGACTTGACTGCTTCGTCTTCCTTTGCATACTTTGTTCCAGTCAGACTCTGAAGAGTCAACCGGAGCTGTTCTGCTGGAAGGTCGCTGTCGCACTTGATGTCCCGTCTTTCACTTGCGTGTCCCTTGATTGCGTTACCCGGGAGTGGGTACATAGTCACACGCGTGGGTTCAGACTTGACTTGAGTTGCTGAATCAGATCCATATGTTGCACGAGTATCTTGAGCTTGAGGATGTGTTGCGGGAGTGTTGCGCGAGCGCATTCCTTGCACGTTCTGCAGATCTCGGATAGTCTCCTGATCCCTGTTGCGCGCCTCCTCCAGAGAGTGAATCTTCTGCTGGAAGGCTTCCAATTGTGCACTCAGGGTCTTCTGCACGTCGGCCACCCAAGCAACCTTCTCCGCTTCGGCCTTCGCTTCACGTTGCTGCCAGCGCTCTTCGAACTCGACTCGCGCGGATTCCAACGCAGTATGTGCGCCTTCAGCGCGCGCTGCATCAACCGTTCGTGGTGACGCAGGTGTCCGGAGCCGGAACAGAAGCAGGCGGCCTCGGTGGCAGTCGCTTTGGCTTGGACGATCGGGAACACTCTGCGAACTCCGTCCTTCCGGTGGACTTCCACGCACAGCTAGCGCCTGGATCGCATGGAAAGCTTGCTGGACCTGTTGCCCTAGGTGAGCCTGATTAGACTCCATTCGCGACAGCAAGTCTTGCGTCGTGCGCATCGTGTTTAACGCAACCTGGGAAGCTCCAGACATTCGAGATCGGCTCGTCCTTCCTGAGCGACTCGTCCGTTCCGACTTGATCGACCGGCTTGGTGACCTCCTCGACTTCGACGAGCGCTTAGATGATCGAGTGGATCGCTTGGAACTCCGTCGCTTCCGTTCCTCTGCGCTCGAGTCTGAATCGCTTGACGACTCACTGGGACTCGGCTTCCGGGAGCGTGTGTGACTTCGGGATGTCCTCGACCGATGATCACTCCGAACGCTAGTGCGACCCGACTCCGACATAACGACATCGTCATGGCCCACTACCGCTGGTGACCTCGGGAGGAATGCCTCCGTTACTTGGACACTCACGTTCCCGTCGACTTGCGCAGTGCTGCCTTGAGCAGCGAAAACCATTCCGGGTGGGGCAACGAAAGAGTACGGCATGTGAGCCGACGCTGCTCCTCCCATAGACCAGAGTGATGAGGAAGACGACATCTTCCCGGACGACTGCGACTCAACGGGTCCGCTGAGATTGGACTCTTCGGATCCAGAGGCGGTCGGTCCAAACAACGTTGATCCGTATCCAGAACTCGGCATCGGCGATGCGCTTCGAGTTCCAGACACTTCACTCGGGATCGCAGTGCTTCGGCTGTCCTGAGCAGACGTCCCGTACGACATGAGAGAACTCATCGACGGAATCGAGGCTGGACGTGGCGGCAGGTGTTGGGGCCGCTTCATCTCGGGCTCTCCAAGCGACGAACTCGCAGGACTGCGAGTCACTCGGACTCCCGCCTTCTTCAGCCGCTCGACACACTCGCTTCCAAGTAGTCCAGCTTCATAACTCGACATCAATGAATCACCTTCTGCGTCTTCCGGCTTCATGTCTTCCACAGTGTCAGTCAAAGCTCGTACATCCAGAGGTGACAGCATTCGCGACGGCACACCCGAGGTGACTTCGCGCCATTCCAGGAGCTCCATCGTTAGCAGATGCTGAAGGTCTTCAGCTACCGCTCGGACTAAGCTCCGGTCTACTTGAGACGCATGAACTCGAAACCACTCCGGAATCAGGTTGCGAAACCTGAATCCGACGTCAAAGAACATCGTCTGAAGCACCGCAACGCACTCCCTCGGGGACAAGTCCTTCAGGTACACCTCAACCGAAGTGAAGTCGACGACAGCGTTTGGAGCCAGTCTCACGAGGCTCCATTCGGAAATCCACGCTTCCGACCGGCTGGCCATCGACATTCGGGTCGCGACGTACTCGGACGTCCTCACCACTGCCGCGTACCACGACTTGAAGTCTGGATTCGGGTGCGGCCACGTGTACTCGATCGTCGGAGACATCACGAATTCCAGAGTGACTTGCTCCCAACGACGAACTTGGTCGGCCACGTACGTCTTCCCCTGGTCCACACTGAAAGGCGCTTCGCGTTCCACTGGATCTTCGTTCACAGTCAAGTCGATCTCCATTCGGGATCTACTTGGCGACTGGACTTCGGGTGTACTTGTGAAGCTTGGCTTCAACGCTTGCAGGTCAGACGTTAGCGACGTCTCCGGTTTCAGGTGCGAGGTCTCTTGCGAGTCCTCAAGCACCACTTCTTCCTTGACCGTCGACAACGGGCCTTCCAACTTGATCGTGGGCGTCTCCTCCGGAATCATCTTCTCTTCCGTGTCGTCGTCCACGCTGATCACATCTTCTTCCGGCTGGGGCTTCACCAAAACCTCCTCAGCCGGGCACTCAACCACGGCGGCGCCTCCCACAGACGCCTGAACGGGTGCATCCGGGACGGACACACCCACAACCTCCACGCTCGAATCCGAGCTGGAGTCTCCGCCAGAGCCAACCGGCGCGCTCTCCTTCTGGCCATCTTCGGTGACTTCATCCAGGGAAACATGGTGCGCCCCCTGAATTGTGTCCTCCGAATCCGGCTGCTCTTGAGCGTCCATCGGCTCCGCTGCCTTCTTCTCCTCGCGAGCTGCTCGACGCTTCGCAGCGCTCCGAGCGCGAGCTTCCTTCTCGACAATGTCGAGAGGCTTCTGCGCTTCGGGTTGCATCCCACGAGTTCGACGCGACTGTCTTGGCGCTCCTCCGCGCCCTCGACCGCGTCCACCTTCTTCACGTGTGCTCTCAACTTCACTCATAACCCCAAGATTAGTAAGGTTAGTAGCTCTCAGCACCCTCTAGATCTAACTTAATACAAAATAACGGTGAAATCCACGGCAACCAAATCCGGGCACGCGCACCAGTTGTGGCGAAGTGGGTGAACACTTGACCGCCCAAAGTATAGCGCGCCCGAAGAGTGGGGGTGGTCCTTAGAGAAGAACCGACTTTTCGGGTAGTACAGGTCCTGGATCAAGTACTAGACTCGATCCAGGTTGGCGTGTGACCTTGTGCAATCCCTATAGGTGTCGATTAATTCGGCGGACCGGGTTTCACCGGGTATTTTGTATTCCTAAGATAGACACACAGAAAATGTAAGAACTTCCAGGTTATACGTATCCTGGGGGTCCTGAATGTGGGTTGAGAGATCACGAGTAAAGACCTTCTTCCCAAAAGATAACCTAAAATAATACAGAGTTTGAATATACAATATGCAGCCTGTCAGTTAGTTAGCACGCCCGAATACAGGTAAATTTCGGGATGCCCTACGCGCACCACCCTCGAAATGCTCGAGGGAAACAATAGAAATGTCTTTCCTAAACACACAGTAATCAACAGTCAAATCCTAGGGGTGATCACTACCAAACCTCCTAAGATCGCAGGGAAATGAATATGAAATGCAAGGGGCACTCGGAGTGTCCACTAGCAACTTAGCAAATAAAATAACTGGATCACTCCGAGTGTTCAAGCCCACTGGTCCCCAAGTTAATTCGACTTGAACGTGTTGAGAGTTTTCGCGTAGTTAGCGCGGCCTTGGTCGTCCTCACTCTGGGGCCCTCCTAATGTGAGCGGTCCTCCAGGTAGTCCTTCCTTGACGAGATGTGTTAAAAAGTACGGCGACCTCCCTAGGTTGCCTGTGCGACGAAGATACTTAGGCTTCCCAATATGAAGCGAACTCGAAGACACTTGTGCTTCTCAACGCAAAACAAACTCTGTTTAAAATTATCTTCTACCTCTTTGGCATTCTAAATTCTTCTTCAATCTTGGTAGTCTTGGTACTTCTTTGGCGGTCTTCCTTTACTTTCGTGAGGTCACACTCGGGTAGACTTGGTCTCATTATACTTGGAATGTCACGTCGAACTTGGATCTGCATACACTCATCAGCGATGTCTCGGCTCTTCTGAGATAGGCAGCACTGGTCTTGTTCTTGCACGGTGTAGTCATCTGATTGCGATACTCTTGGGTCGTACTGTCTTGACTCCGCTTGAATGTCAGTAAACTGACTTCCGGACTGAACTTATCTTCAGCAGCTTGGGCTTCGATCTTGTTCTTCGACAGTCACTTGGTCATTCAGGATGTATTGTCATTCGGGATGTACATTCGGGGTACATGGCATAACTTCGGATGGAGTCTTCATATCCGGTAGGCGATCGAACTTTCAGGATGAGGGAGACAGTCTTGGGGTTTACATGTGTAGGTAGGGTCGTAATTGTGGAAACCTTGGAGTTTCAGGGTGTTTTGGGTGATGTTCGGCTCCGTCAAGGTAGGCTGCTCCTCGGGATACGTTCTCCGAGGGCACTTGCTTCCTTCTGTGGATACCTGCCGTCAAGGAGTCGGCGGTCGGACTGAGCGTCGGTAATGCATCCTGAATGTGGTACCCATTCAGGGCGTACGCTTCCAACCTGTGAGCCTCTCCGTAACCGAACATCTGCATCCCCAAAGTCCAAACCATCAATTCGCCCAGGAGTCCCATTCAATACCCATCTCGAAAACCATCATCTCTTGTCCGAATCAGTGTGCGGGTTGTCCCGGCTAGGCAGCTGCGGGTGTGCCTAGAAAATTCAGAGGCACATCGTCACACACGGCTTCTTGCATATCAGTCAACTATAGGACAAAAATAAGCCTCAAATAGACTGCCTTAACCCCTCCAAAAAAGCAGCCACTTGGACGCGGCAACATGGTTCTCGAAGCTGATGAGGCCGTTAATGCTGCCGCTGCAACTAACAGCAGCCAAGGAGACGAAGCATCTCGTTCGTGTGAGTCTCCACCGACAAGCCGGCACCGAAGATTCGTATTAAGGTCTCCACACTCAACGCCGTCGTCGATGACTCGTGTATCGCCGTATCTCCTCCATGAGCGAACGCCAACTCAACTGCTGTCACCTTCAGCACCTACAGACCGTCGACGAGCTCGAGTATCGCTCGATCTTGAAGGATTCCTTGAGGATATTTGCAGCGGGGCTGCTGTAGCTTTGCGTCAGAGGAAGGCGTACGACTCGGAGAGTCAAAGGGAGGGTTCTATCGGAGAACCCAAACACAGTCCGTAGGACTAGATAAAATGCAAACTGAATGTATTGATCTTGCGGCTCTGCCGCTTACGGTGCGAATACCTGCACCTCACTATAGCCTATAGCTGACGCTAGATATTAGCTCAATGAGTGGACCTGAGGCCACACTCCTCAACAGAGGTAACCCTTGTGTCATACAGACGAAAAAGGTAACCTCACGTGTAACCCCGTTACCCTCTCCCCCATCAAACTGAGGAACACCCGTGTTCCTCCAGTTGAGGTCACACCACGTCACGTGGCGAATCTTTCTGCTCAACGAGCACATTCTTAAAACTGCTGCGCGGTACATACACATGCCTGCAGCTCCTGGGTCTCCAGACCACAGCTGACACCATCGCGCGCCAGCGCTTCTTTGTCAGGGCATGGCCCAAGTGCATCGCGTCTCTCAGTGAGAGAATATCACACCGCGTATCGTCGCCGCCACGGCATACAGCCCATGGCACCTACGCAAGGTGACGCTCCGCCACCAACTGGTCCAGGACCAAACACCGGGTACGGTTTAGTGCCCGAGGATGAGCTCGACTACGAGGAGAGCACTGGGGGCTCACCCTCGCGTATGTCGGAGGTCTCGGCACCACGCTCACCAGAGCAACGGCAATTACGAACACCGAATCCGTTCACCGAACAACATCGCCGCTGAGATCCCTATACGGTGGATCAGCACTATCCTCACGCGAGGAAGGGGAAATCCCTGAGGCCAACATCATTACCAATCCGTTGGATGAGGCCCAGGGCCAACAGTTGGAACAACAGCGTGGTGCTCCACGCTCCAACATTCCAGAGGCTCGACCCTTGGTGAGCGATTCCCAACGGGACTATGGCTTCCGGCCCCGCGACCCCGCGGTTGTTGCTCGGGAGGCTGCCCAGCAACTCTTGACAACGTATGTCATTGGGCCCGAGGCCACTACACCTGACCAGGTGGCCGCACGTACTCAGCCCCGTGAGCAGTACCTGACGCCCCAACGGACAACTCTGTCGGAGTATGCTCAGCGTCTGTGTGACCAGAGCAACAACCTGTCCGTGCCGGACATGCGGAGAATCCCAGTGGTCTTCCGACCTGGTGAGCTCTCTCACGAAGAAGACGCGCAGTTCCAAAACTGGGTGGAACACTCGCGCAAGTTGTCTTCACTTGTAGCTCTACGAGCTAGCTTCAGTAAGCAAGACGTTCTGCTTGAACGTCGGCTGCGCTTCAGATATGCGAAGCGAAAGGTCAACGACCTATTACGATCTCATAGATCTCGCCCCCATGGGGATACTGCGTCGCGCGTTACTCCACGATCGAGCTCTCACGCGCGCTCTGACACATCGTCAACACGCTCTACCACCGGGAAGCGCGAGCAGACCGACGAGTCGGTCGAGGGCGCAACTGCCGCCTCGGATGCTCCCGATCAAAAGCGTCTACAACGTCAGGGCAGTCTTGCCGGAGCGGCACTTCATACTCCCATGACGGAGGCATGCCCCTCCATTTCACCAGATACTGGGTATGACCACGGCGCCACCGGCGCTTCAACAATCGATCCAAGTGGTAGTGGAGCTCCCCATGCTGATCCAGCAACGCCGGAGGGTGCCTATCCTCCGCTGGATTCTCGCTATGCGACGGCTGACCGCGTGCACGCTGTGGAGCGTGAATTCGCACAGCACCGCGGTTTCCGCGACTGGGTGGCGGTCCAGCTCTCCCGCTTCGCGGATGACCTGGAGCAGGCTGAACACCATGTCGACGAGGTCGCAGACCAGGCCTCGCAGGGCGTTGAGAGACTTGGGAACCAGCCGGCAGACCGCATTGTGGTGTTGGGTTCTAACGGTGAGGTAGCGACCCAGTCGCTAGAGGCAACCGCCACAGAACCTTTCGGTGAAAAGCGAGGGTTCACCCCATTGGAGGATTATACTCCCCGCGACAGAGTGACAGAGAAGGAATAGTGACATCCGGGGCCTCGGCTGGCCTAATATAACCTGGCCGAGGCTTCCTGGATTAGGCCGAGATAAGGCTCTGTACCCATCTCAGATCCCCTGTCTCACGTCTGTACAGTCCCAAATCCGTACTTAAGGGTGAGTTGTCGACCCCTCGGTCGTACTTATTCTGAAACCTCGGAGGCTCCTACAGTGATTTGTTTACACTTGATATTTGTATATAGGCATAGGACAAAACATAGGATGACATACAGAGGCTCTCTGAGCCTCACATTAAGCAGTTTATAAAACGCAGTCTTTCCCCCAGCTAACAAGAGTCAAGTCCGACTTAGGTAAGTGTAGCTAGCTTATTTAAGTGCCAGGACACGCTCAGTTGTGTGGGATGCCTGTTGGTAGACTCAAGGTACATTGAACCGAGAGTTTATCCTGGTCAGGCCAAGAGTTGGTGTGGCCGAGAGATCGGAGGCGACAGTGAAGTGTCGTTACGTGTATACTTAGGGTCTACTAAGGTCCTAGTGTATATTCTGCTCCCCGTCGAGGTTATACCTCGACACCCCTGTATAAGGCCTAACACGCCGGTACCCTTTCCTCTGAGGGACTGCAGGGTTACGCGCGAAAGCGCAATATAACACCCTAGTCTAAGCTCGTGGCTAGTGGTGTAGGTAAGGGTTACCTAAAACAACCTCGGTATACAGAAGCGCTTACAACCGACCCGGTGTAAGGGATCGTTCCTGGTCTTCAGGTTTGATCCAACAAATCGCTAACCTTAACGGGGAAGCGTGTGTTGTTGGTGGGAACTCACCCGACAAGTGAGAATTCTATCGTGTCCTACACGACAGCATGGCGGCTCTGGAGCGCTCGAATGTTGAGCTGCGCGACTTGGTCGCTCGTCTGCAGGGTCAGATTGACCTGCTGGTGCGCTTGCAGCGGAGCGGCGCTCAACAGTAGCCGTTGGCTTTCCACTCGGTGCTAGCGCTTCCGCGCTCACCTGGCTCGGGTCCCGGTATGGCTTAAGCAAGCCTACGTAAAACACCGGGTGGGTGCGCATCTTCTTCGGAAGATTGAGCGTGTACGCCAGGCCCTTCTTGGCCACGACCTTGAACGGTCTGATGAAGCGAGGACGCAACTTCGTCTTGAAGACCGCAGAGACTGCATGTGTAGGTAGGTTTTTAGCGTTTAATAAAACCAGGTCTCCGACCTCAAAGTTCCATACATTTCTTCTGCCTCTTGCATCCGCTTGTTCCTTTTGAACGTCTTGGCTTTCAGCCATCGCGTCACGTACGTGACGTAAAACGCTGAGGCGTAATGACAGGAAGTCGTCCACTTGTTTCCGCACAGCGGTAGGACTGACGTCAGCTAGCCACTCGGCTTCTCCCCCATCAAGCACAGAGTCACGACGTGACGGCGTCAACGGGACGCGAGGGTGCGTGAGGCCATTCACATAGAACGGGGTGAAGCCTGTCGAGGCATGCACCGCATTGTTCATTGCGAACTCCACAACAGGGAGCATGGCGCTCCAACGCTTCGGCGTTTCAGCGCAGACGCTGCGTAGAATGTCTTCGACAACGCGATTCGCGCGTTCAGTCTGACCGTCGGTCTGCGGATGGTCCGCCGTAGACATATCCAGTCTAGTGCCTAGCACCTTAAACACCGCAGACCAAAACTCACCCGTGAAACGGGGATCATGGTCAGAAACAATTGACTCAGGGAGTCCATGTTGTCGAAAGACACGATCCAAAAACAGCGACGCTGTACCCTTACCATCTATGGTATCCGGCCTCGCCGCTAAGTGAGCCATCTTGCTCAATCGGTCCACAAAGACCACCACGCCTGTGTTGCCTGCCAAATCCTTCGGCAGACCAAACACAAAGTCCATACTAATGGACTGCCAACACCCAGAAGGGACAGGCAAACTCGCCAAAGGCGCTGCCGAATGCGGCGAGGGTTTCACCCGTTGACACGACTCACACGTACTCACGTACGATTTCACCCACTTGTATAGTTTGGGCCACCAATAACCCCGGCTCACAGAGCCATAAGTCTTCTCACGACCAAGGTGACCGCTCAGCGGAACGTCGTGTGCCTCATAGAGGATACGATACTTCAACTCCTCATCATGAGGAACCACCACTCGGGGGGTATCATCCGTACCCGTGCTGTAATACAGCAAACCTCCCTCGAGGGTATAGCGATGTAATCGCGCTCGCAGCCGCGCAGACAGGGTGACGTTTGAGTCGTTAAACTCCTCGCTCCCAAGAGCACGTAGCACAGCTACACAAACATCATCTCGTGCATACGCCGCACGGATCAGCTCTGTGACAGACGAGGTCACGCTCGTAACATGAGCGAGCTCATAATCCGGTCTGCGCGAAAGCGCATCGGCAAGAGCATTTTGCCTGCCAGGCTTATACTTCGCCTCGAAGTTGAACTCCGCAAAGAATGAGAGCCAACGGGCCATCCTCTGCGAGAGGTGTGGCGACTGTGTCGCGGTGTGTAATGACGCATGATCAGTGAAGATCACAAACGGCTTAGAGCCCAGCAGGTGCACCCTGAATTTGACGAGAGCGTACTTCATAGCAAGTAGCTCTTTGTCATGAACTGGATAGTTCTTCTCAGCGGCCTTGAGCTGCCGAGATTCAAACGCAATGACGCGTTCACGCCCATTGGCGTCTGCTTGCAGCCGTGCACAGCCAATGGCAAAATCAGATGCGTCACAGACGACACTGAACGGACGATCCGGGTCCGGAAGAGCCAATATGGGCGCTTGGAGGAGGCTCTCCTTAATGGCTTCGAAAGCCGATTGCTGTTCGGTGTTCCAACACCACTCAGCGTCCTTCTTCAGGAGGTTGGATAGTGGCCGCGCCAACTCAGCGTAATTCTCGCTGTACTTGTGCAAGTAATTGGCAAGGCCAAGCCACTTCCTTAAGTCCTTCAGGTTCACAGGAACCGGCCAATCAACAATGGCCTTGACCTTAGCAGGATCTGCTCTCAGGCCACGCTTCCCAATGAAGCATCCCAGAAACGGGATTTCCTCCGCGCCGAAAATGCATTTATCAGCATTGGCGTATAGCTTGTTTGTGCGCATGCACACGAGCACCGCTCTTAAATGGTCGACGTGATTCTCCACGTCAGACCTCCGTGCTCTGCACGACTATGGACGAATATGTCGTCAAATTTTATCTGTGCGTACGCCCGATGGGGCCGGAATAACTGCGTCACCAGACGATTAAACGTTGCCGGCGCGTTCGACAGCCCTTGGGGCATCACCAACCACTCCCAGAGCATACCGCTCGGAGTGCTAACCGCCGTAAGCGGGATGTCACTAGCTCGCATGAGCAACTGGCAATACCCATCGACTAAGTCGAGCGCACTATACAGTGTACACCCCACCATGTTGTTCAGGAGAACATACTTTCGAGGAATCGGCGTTTGCGCCGGAATGGTGGCCGCATTCAGCTTGTTAAAAGCATGGACAATGCGCTATTTGCCATTTGGCTTTCTGACACATAACGTTGGCGTGGAGTGTGGAGACTTACTCGCTCGCACTAACCCAGCCTCGTCCTTTGCACGGAAAAAGGCGTCAATGACGTCACACTGTTCCTTAGGAAGAGGCCACTGCCGTGTTACGCAGAATTTGGTTCCTGGAACCAGGTCAATCTCATGACGAACACCTCGGTCCGGAGGCAGACCCATAGGCGGGGTCTTTGAGACGACGTCTCCATACTCCAGTAACAAGGAGTGAAAAGGATCCGACGGATCTTTCAGGATCGCCGATCCACTACGCGCATTAAGCGCCTGCTTCGTGTCTTCCAGGACCGCTTCGTCAACAAGTGACGACGAGTTCAACTCTTCCGCTGGTCGTATTAAGACCACTTTGGCTAAGCCTCCCGCCTTCAAGGCGTTTCCGAGCTCAGCCACAGACATCTCGTCTAGCTTGAGCAAAGCATCAACAGTGCGGAGGTCACTAAGGCTGATGTCGCCTTCGACTTCTCCGGTCACTCCATTTACGAGTGTGTATAACTTCTCACTGCAGTCGCGTGGAGCATCCTCGCTCGACACGCTGGACACCTCGTCCGACGTATACAACGCCGCAGACGCTCTGCGTCTCATCCTCATCCTCCTCCGTGCCCGAGACCGGGTGGAAGAGGGCAACAAGGCGACATCACTATCGCCCCGTCCAAGTGCCGTGGCACTGACGTTCCCGCAGGAACCAATGTCTCTCGAGACACTAGGCATTCCATGCCCTTGGACCGGTGGATTACATGCCACCCCATGCGCATTAGTAGGGCCGTGCCCAAAATGCCTCGACGTACCGTCGACAACGCTCAAACGAGCACGCAGCAACTTGCCATCCGGCCGAGTGCTGCTCAGTGGAGTACGTGCCACTACACAATTTTCATCCGGGCGTAGCCCGTGAAATCTCGGCTCATTGCCGACCGCGTCCACCTGGACACGCGGTGGTGCGTCCCTCGTCGGACCGACACCACCCAGTGGATTACGTGCCACTCCACGTTCGTCCAACGAGCTACGCTCGGGACCAGCAGACGTTGTCAACGTCGCTCCTAACTCCGGGCTAGTGTCCCCGACACAGGCGTTCACTAACTCGGACACGCCAACGTCCAGCAAAGAGACCGACTCGGTCCAATGCTCGCGCCAATAGCGCTTCTGCGTCCTGGCAGAGGTGGGTTCATGACTCGCCAAAGCTCCATCAGGAGAGAAGTGCGTAGCACCTAATGTTTTCGACTTCCAGTCGATCCATGGCTTGTGGCGTTCCAGCCACGCCATGCCAAGTATTATGGCATACCTCGAGTCCAGGTCTAAGACCAAACAGCATTCCCTGCTGTCGAAGTCTACGAACTTCACGCCCAAATACAATGGGACCTTGGGCACCGTAACACGGGTTCCCGTCGCTAGACGGACAGTGACTACGTCACTAGCACGCGCTCGCAGCGCCTCAGCATACAGCCGATTACCTTCCACAGTGGAGCGCCGGACGTAATTGCCCGACGCGCCCGAATCGATCAACACGATCCACGGCCTCTCAAAGCCCTTAACGGTCGCCTCAACGACCAGCAAGCCCGGCTTGCATACGCAATTCTTTTGAGAGATTATCGATCTCTCCGGGGCCAAGCCCTGCTGACCTCTACCTCCCTGAGGTACAACAGAACCCAGTTCTTCCCCAGCAGGCGGCTCCGCGCCTACTGGGAGTGGTCGTTTCCCCGCGACGAGTCAGATTTCCGACTCGAAGCGGTGTTTCGGCTCAGTTGAGCCTTGCGCGATCTGCGCAACGGACAGCCCGTCCTAAGGTGGTCGGTACTACGCAGGAGAAACAGCGATGAATGCCACGACGCTGCTCAGCAGCTCGAAGCTCAGAAGCTTCATCTTCAGCATAGCTGAGGTCCATTGGCACCGGACCCTCCGGCGGACTCGCCTGAGGCACACTCCAGCCCATGCGGGCTGACCTAAAGTTGTGCTCGGCGTTCAACGCCATGGCCACAGCCTCCTCGAACGAGGAAGGGCGGCTACGGAAGACTTCCGTGCGCGCCACACCGGTCCGGAGACCGTCCATTAACACCATGGTGGTGACTACCTCCGGTACAGGATCGGCAAACATGCCAGCAATAAGCGTTCGGAGCTCTTGGACGTAGTCCAGTAATTCCTTCTTGCCCTGGCGACATGCCAGGAAGCGTGAACGCACGCGATACGCATGGTTCGGGGGTAAGAATCCTCGCGAGAGCTGCCGCTTCAGCTCATCCCATGTCGGGAAGGCACCGTCAACTGACGACCCATTCGTGAGTGCCCACTCACGTGCTCGCCCACTGAGCTTAGAAATCGCAAACGCTACGCGCTGGTGCTCAGTCTGGAGCAAGGCCAAACTCATGGCCATCTCAACCTCTCTGATCCACAGCATGAGGTTCTCTCCTTCCTTCCCTTCGAAGGACTGGACACTCAACACGAGTGGTTTTGGTCGGGTTGACCCTTGCAGCGCGGCTGCTGTCATTGAGGGAGCCGCCGTGCTCATCCTCTGCTGAATGTGCTCCAGCAGAGCATTCTCGTAACTTCAGAAAGCCTCGAGACGCGCGTTGATAGCGTCCGGGCCTTGCGAAGCAAGATGCGCCACGCCCTCCGGGCCCAACACGGACATCAGCTTTTTAAGCGCCTCTTGTTGGCCGGGGGCGAGGTTTGCAAACGCAACTTGTTCCATCCTCACAGAGGAACAGTCTAGTCAGACTCAGGTGATTGATTGACTACAGTGCTACCAAGTGCAGCGGGGCTGCTGTAGCTTTGCGTCAGAGGAAGACGTACGACTCGGAGAGTCAAAGGGAGGGTTCTATCGGAGAACCCAAACACAGTCCGTAGGGCTAGATAAAATGCAAACTGAATGTATTGATATTGCGGCTCTGCCGCTTACGGTGCGAATACCTGCACCTCACTATAGCCTATAGCTAACGCTAGATACTAGCTCAATGAGTGGACCTGAGGCCATACTCCTCAACAGAGGTAACCCTTGTGTCGTACAGACGAAAAGGGTAACCTCACGTGTAACCCCGTTACAATATTCCGCTTCCACTAGCAACAGATGTGTCTGATCCAGAGCCGACGATGGAAAACATACCCGACACCGAGCACGAACTGTAGTTTTTCCACCAAAACTGATTTTATAGCGTTAAAGTCCACCCTCATCCATTTGCCTCGCTAAAAATCTTAAATTAGCATCAACGTCTTCGTGAACGTCTGTGCTGTTTGTTATTCTAGCAACCTGTCGCGGCTCCTTCGATAATGACCCAGTAGGGTCGAAATACCCTTGAACTTTCCATCCGCAGTGCTCATAGACCTCCAACATGCTGAAATTCTCAAAGCGACTGAATGTCTCTACAACAAAAGGTAGCAGATCTTTGCCGGACGACTACACATAATGACGCTGGAAGTATTTCTTGATATATCCAAACATGAACTCGATAGGATTGAAAAAAGGACAGTATGCGGGGAGAAATGTTGGGACGACTCCGATGCTCCGCAGGAAATGAATGATATCAGAATCACGGTGAATGGAAGCGCCATCCAATATCCAAACGGAATTGGTTCCGGGATATTGACGGACATTTCCCCGGACAGAGTAGGCAAAGTCATGGCAGCACCGAAATAACTCCACTCTATCAAATGTTCCTTGTGTGTCATAAGCGTCAATGATTCCAGTAACGCCAACACTGAAACTCGATTTGATGTCGATTCCGCAAAAACGGCAATATGCACATAAAAGATAGGTTAGTTGCCCTACCTACGTGGTATCCACACCACCCACGACTGAGTATTCACAAAACGAATACTCACAGAAGTATATCTACTTCTAGAGGCGGTACCCTTTCTAGGGTACCCCTCATGTATCACCGTTACAGTTGTCGGCCGTCGCCATTGGTCAAAACGGAATCTACACGCCATCTGCAATTGGTCTGAGTATTTTCTGAGTCTCGTTGTGGACAAAGAACCGATGTCGACGGCGAGTGGTCCATCCAAGGGGAGCGGCGATGTGAACGTGCTGCTCAAGGTTCGTGCGCTGTCACGGTGTTACATCTCCCTCTGTGCTCACTCGAGTGTCTCTAGGCGATCACAGAGCAAGCGGAGCGACTACGAGCGGCGCAGAAGACCCACGGAGAATGTGAGTGGACTCAGTCTCCGCCTATCCTCGCGTCTCTAACTCCCACCTAAATACTAGTCCACGCTCGCGTATCCGATGATCTAAAGCAGTTGGCACTGCTCTTTGTGATGAACGGCGAGCACGACAAGGCGCTTCCTCTGCTGCATCAGCGCCTCGTGATCCACGAAAAATTTGGTCCCGGTTCGCTCGTTTCTGGCATAGAGTAACCTATACTGAGGACGAACTGACTTGTGTTTTGTTGCTTCAGAGGACCTGACGGCCGAGACGCTACAGGAACTCGGGACGGTCTACCGACTCCATGGGATGCCAGATATCGCCCTCCAGCACCTGGTACGAGCGTTGGCCCTTCGGGAGAAGTGTCATGGCAAGAACAGCCTCAAAGTGGCGGAAACGCTCAATAGTCTCGCACTCGGGAGCCAATTGTACGATTTCATGGTATACGTCTTGACTGGGACATCTCAGTAACAATTGTATTTTGATTCGCAGACACGGAGAATTAGAACAAGCCGAGATGTATCAACTGCGCAGTCTTCAGGTCCTGTACGACAGTGCAGAGCCAGAAGACATTGAAAGCGAGGATATTCCGTGGGAAGTCTACAAGCGACTCAAGCAGCAGCGAGGACCGTCAACTGCAACTAATAGTATTACCCTCCTCAAAGGTAATATGCGCAAAAGTGTCATGAACGTCGTTTACAAATCTTCTGGGGCTTTGAGCCCAACTGAAGAGTCCACAAGGTTTGATAAAGGCGAAACTCCGCAGCTGAACGACAATCGAGTCGGGTCAAAAGCCGATAGGATCATTAGCGATCATATTTCAGTAGACGTGGGTAGAAGGCGCGTTCTGCGATCTCATTCAGATACCACGATGAAAGACGTTCGTGATTTCCACAACAGTGGCGGTGCTACCGATCACGTTCCCGTTTTCACTGACAGCGAAATTTCCTTCGCTGACAATTCCCAGGATGTGGAATTTGACCCTCTTACTCATTCGAGGATCAACTTAGCCCCAACCCACAGCTTACGATCTATTCGACCTCGTGATGCATCCGTCAAAAAGAGTGCGGTGTTACACGTTACGGATGGCGATATCCCGCTGCGATTGTCGTCAGCAGTGCCCATATCGCAGTGCATCCGCGATTTCCCAACGCTGCAGCAGCGTGTGGAGGCGTTAAAGCGCCGCATTTTGGCTGGATATCCGAATGTCGACGGTGACGTGGCAAGACTGGCAGCAGATGTTAATCGGATTCAACCGCGGGAGCTTCGGGAAGTTGGTTTGACAATGGTGGCGTTGGTGCGCGAGATGAACAGGCTTTCGATCCGCACCGATCCGACACAGCAGCAACTGCCTGTGTTGGAAGGGTTGCTGGAGAAGAAGAGCGCATCGATCTTTCGTGGCTGGGAAAAACGGTGGTTCAAGGTTGACCCCAAGACGTTTATCCTGAGCTATCACTTCAGCAAGGACGACTACGCGCGGGGGTTCACACCTCGCGGTGGCTTTGCAGTTTCTAGAATTTCTAATATCCTCGTCCAGCGCCACGCACGCGGCAACCACTTCCACTTCGATGTGGTTGTTGATCTAAGTACGCGTTTGAACCCTCAGGGGTCCCGCACTTACGAGTTGCGATGTGAAGACGAAGAATCACTGCGCTATTGGGTGGAGACGCTGCACTACTACAAAGCCATAGCTCAGAAGACACCACCACGGCCATCAACGACCTAATGCAGTAGATTGTTGTGGACTGAAGGGGCGCATTAACATATCTTTCTAGTAACGTCTTCTTAGTTGAGCTGAGAAGACTGCAATGGAGGGAGGAGGGCAAGGTGACAGCATCGTACTGGAGGAGGAGATCGATCCAAACTATGAGCCAACGGAGAAGGAAGTGCTGGAGTACGCCACTTGGCTTGGAATGGACTTGGACGCTGAACGCGATCTGTTCTGGATCGCTCGAGAAGGACTAAAGGTATGTGGAGTTTTGGCTCTTTCCTCTCCTTACGGAGTGCTAATAACCAGTGGACGTTTTTCACTTGATGTGCTCACTTTGTAGGCCCCCCTTCCAGAAAACTGGAAACCATGCAAAACGACGGACACGGAAGAAATCTACTATTTCAACTTTGCTACTGGTCAAAGCACGTGGGATCACCCCTGCGATGAGGTCCGGTTTGGTGGTTCACAGCCTGTTGATAAAAAATACTGTACTGACTCGCCTTCAGTTTTATCGCAACTTGTACGAGGAACACAAGAGCAAACGTCAAACGAAAGATGTTCAGGTACATTTCAGTATATTGGACGTCTTATTGGTATCGTTGGCTAAAATATCCACACTTCTACTATGAAACCTTACAGGAGACGGATGAGAAGAAAAAGAAGGTGAAGGAGGATGTGGCAGAGCTGTTAGGTCGAAAAAGCGGAGGAAAAAAGAAGAAAGGTTCTCTTGCTAAGACTGAGCCGCTCAGTGGACCTTCCCTCGGGAAAGTAAATGTATTGGAAAAGAAACCGCTTCCCGGACTCTCGGGTAGGTTTGGGTCTCTTGGGTCTAGTGGCTTCGGTGGTGGGGGATTAAAGCCGGTCGCAGGTCTTGGGGTACGTGCATTTTGATTTTCTAGTAATTAAGTGACAGTTTTCATAAAATTGGATTTGTTCGCACTGTATAACGCTTGATGTCAGCCCCTCAAGAGTGAAGCGAAGGATCTGGGAGGTGACAGTGCAGTCGACAACATCAGGAACGACGAACTGGCAAAACCTTTATCGAGGACTCCTCTTGGTAGCGCTTTGGGTAAAAAGCCTCTGTCATCGTCCTCATCGACCACCGCAGTAGAAACCAAGTTAATTGCTGACTCGAACTTTGAAGAAAAGCGTGAAAGACTTACCCAAGACCATGCGGAAAAACTGCGCGAGATCCGGGCTGCCCACGACAGCGAGCTTGAAGCATTGCGAAAGAAGTTGAATGCGCAGCTAGAAGATGTACAAGATGCCGAAGAGATGAAGTTGAAACAGCTAAAACGTGAGTTTGACAAGAAGAAAAATGATTTGGAAAATAATTTCGATCGAGAGGAGAATACTTTACAGCGCAACCGAAAAGACCAACTCAAGCGTCTCGAAACAGATTCTGAGAACGCCCTCAGTAACAAGAAGCAAGATTTGGATCGCGAATTCAAGTCCGAGACAGACAAGCTACGACTTCAACATGAAGCAAAACAACGCGAGATCGAAGATGATTTTGTACAAGAAACTAAACAATTGACGGAAAAGATGAAGCTCTTGTTTGGAGAGAAGAAAGAAGCTGCACAAGTCGCTATTGATCTGAAAAATAAAGTTGAACAACTGCTTGATCAACAGAGAAGCCTCAAACGTGAACTCGACGCGGCACGCAATGAGAAAGAATCTCTGCTTCTAGACAAGGATACGGCAGAGAAAGAGCACAACAACGCTCAACGGGATGTATTGGAACTTCGGAGACAATTATCAGAAGCGAATCGATCCGAGACATCAGCAGCTTCTGTAGAAGGATGCACGAAATGCTCTACGCTGGAGGATCGAATATCATCACTTAAAGGGGTATGTACTGAAACCCAAAACGAAGCGGAAAGACTGCGGAACGAGCTTTCAGTGCTTAAGAAAGAGTGTGAGGCCCAAACTGCTGCTGATAGCGATAAGGTTGATTTACTGAAGACACTTCGTGACCAGGAAGTTGTTCTCAAACAAGAGATCACAGCTTTGCAACAACAGATAATCTTTCTTGAAGCAGAATCTGGTAGGCTGCGGACCCAGTGCGCTACCCTTGAAGCCAGAATTGATAAGGCTAGTCAAGGGAATTTGACACGAGAAGGAGATGAACAACTGGAAGTACTTCAGAGACAGCTATCGGTTGCACAAACTGAGGTGACCAACACGAAAACAGAACTCAGTGACTTGCAAGATCAGCATGCTGTGATTCTGACAACAAATGCTCAGATCAAAGAGCAGCTGATGAAAGAATCAAACGAGAGGAAGGTTCTCCGTGAACAGTTGGAGTCAGCCGCAGAGATAGCTGCACAGCATCTTGCTGTGGAAGTAGAAAAGTATCAACAGCAAATTCATGACCTACAGCAGAAAGTTGAAAACGAGTCGCAGCGTCGACACGATCAGGAGGACAAGTGTGCCACGTTACAAAATATATAGATGGTTTGGAACAAGCGAAGCGTGAGATGGAATGCAAACTGAGTCAAGCGGAAAGTGACAAGCAGGAATTGAAGTCCGCGGTGTCGGACAACACCGATGGAAAGCGACGCTTGATCGATTTTGAAGAGGAGGTTAGCCGGCTGAACGAGGAGCAGGGCAGCCTCATGCAAGAACTGGATACACTTCGGTTTGAAAACGAGGTCCTCCAGCAAGAAAAAGAAGCGACAGAGAATCAATGCCAACTCATCCGAAGGGAGATGGAGGAACTTCAAAAGCAACCCGCGAAATTAAATCAGCAGGAATTATCAACAATTGCATCACAGGAATGTACACAGTGCTCTGTTTTGGAAGCTCGGGTTTTGTCACTGAAGAGCGAATGCACTGAGGCTCGCATGGAAGTGGAAAAAGTGCGTGAACAGCTCGTACAATTGCAGGAACAGGTTGAAGCTGGGGCTGTAGCAGAGCGAGAAGGCGCCAAGGTAGCTAATACAATCTTACAGCGAGAGAAGGATGACATAGCGCAAGCCTTCCAAGACAAAGAAACTCTTTTGAAACAAGAGATTTCGGTACTTCAGCAGAAGTTAGGCGTACTTGAGGCAGAATCAAGCGATTTAAGGACGAAATGCGATTTTCTTCAAAGCGAAAAGAACAGCGCTGATCGACGTGAATCGGATATATCGTCTTCGGTGTCAGTTGTGAGGGAGCAAATGAAATTACTAGAGCGAAAACTTACAGCTTCCCAAACCGAGGTCACTAGCACAAAAGCTGAGCTTCATGACCTGCAAAACCAGCACGCGAATTTACTAATCATGAACGCACAGACTAAGGAGCAGCTGGTGAAAGAGACAAACGAAAAGAAGATGTTTCGTGAGCAATTGGATTCAATAGCTGAGGAAGATGCACAACTTCTTGCAGGAATAACTGAAAAACATCAACAGCAGATTCTATCACTACAGCAGCAGCTTGAGTCTGAGTCTCGAGCTCGAAGAGAACGGGAAGACGAATATGATACCCTCCGCAAAGAGGTACATGCCTTGGAGCAAGCGAAGCGTAAGGTCGATGCTGAATTGGGTCAACTTGCGAGCGACAAGCGTCATTTGGAGTCCGAGAAATCAATGCTAGCACTGCGTCTAGACGAGATGAATATCACTCGCAAGCGTGACGAGAAATCGGTAATGTCTGTAGAAGAGGCCCTTACTGACAAGAAATTGGAGGTGGAGCAGTTGCGAGCAAACTTGAAGGTTGTAGAAGTGGATAAGCAACACTTGGAGGCTCGGATGAAGGTGCTAAGCCAAGATCTCGAGCAGCTTCAAACGAAAATGCATCGACTTGAGGCAGACTACGAGAGTGAACGCACTCGATCTCGGTCGATTGAAAAAGAGAGGGACACTGCGCTACAACGACAACAGGGTCTGGTTGACGAGTTAGGAAGTATTCAGCGCAAATACCGCTCTATGACCGCCGATGTATCTGAATTGCAGAGTCAGTTGAGCAAAGCAAAGGCAAGCGAGCAAGCTGCATCCAGTAAGGTCGAGCAATCTGCTCAAAAGATACGCCTGTTGGAGCAGCAGGTGGAACGCGATGGCTTTGCAACGAAAATGAAGCATCAGCAGACTGAAGTGGAGCTGGAAAATATAATTCACGCGAAGGAGAGAGCTGAAATGCAGTCGCAAATAAAGGAGAAGGAATTAGCTGCAGTAAAGGAAGAAGTTACCAGGAGAGAAAGTGAAATTGAATCGCTTCAAGCTCGCGTCAAATCTCTGCTATGTGATAAAGAAGAAGTTCAAACCGCTCTTCTGAACGCCAGCATGGTAAACGTCGCCACAGCTTCTGCCAACCGTGAACCGAGCAAGGCTATCAGTGCTAGTACAGATGTAATGTTGGTGAAACTCCAGCTTGCAGATGCCAACAGAACCGAGCTGGAACTCCATTTAGCTGACATTTCGTCCCAGCTAGAGAATTCAACTCGCCGATGCACCTTACTAGAAGCACGTTGTCGTGACCAATCGATTGAAATTGAATCGCTTCATGTAGAAGTTGCATCACTTCGGTCAGCATCCCAGAAAATGCACATGTCGGCATTGGAATCCCTGGCACTGGTAGAAAGACTCGAGTACGAGCACAAAAAGCGTACACTTAGGAATGACTACCTGAACCAGTTGCGCGATTTCCAGGAACGAGAAGAACAAGCACTTATTCGTCACAAAGCTCGTCTACGCGCCCAATATGAGAGGCATCTAGAGGACCTAGTAGCGGAGCTCGAGAAGGTGAGACAACAGCGCGTGGAACAAGAGGAAGCGTTGTCTGTGCAAATGATGCAGCAAATACGACAGGAAAGGGATGTGAAGCGCAACGAGGCAAAGCGGCAGATTCGAGAAGAATTGACGCAGTTCGAACAAGAGCTTCATGAACGCAAAGCCCGCGATATTGAAATAATATCTAAAGCAATCGAAAGGGAAGAAGATGACTTGGGCGCGAAACTTCGTGAAATTCGACAAGTGGTACGCGAGGAAGAGCTAGCGAAGCAGCTCAAGACGCCTGGTTATGAAGTTAAACCCGAGGTACTACGGAATTGCCAAACACCAGCACCTTCGGGGCAAGCTGGCAGTCGACGAAGTTACCGACAAAACCAACTTGAAAATCTCGACGACGATGACGAAGAATATCCTGTTTCAGAAAAGCGTACGAAGGTGGACAATCAGCAACAACACCCCAAAAGGTTAGATCGCCTTAATCACCGTCAGACTGGAAAGGCTAAGACGTGCCAGAAGTGGAAGCAGCGCCTACAAGAGGAGATTGATCTCCTTGCAAACGCACGAACTATGATAACTAGCCAACGGCAAGGTCTAACAAAACAAGCTCAGCGACTAAAAGCGAGCAAAAACGACTGGAGACGGAGTTCTCGCTCGTCAGAGTCAAACCCAATTCAGCGGGAGATGAAGCGTATGCTTGACGAGGTAAGTGAAGATTGGATTGTGTGATTGAAGATGTTACTCATTTGTGCATGCGTAACTAAACTAGAACATGGCAAACTGGAGTGAAGGTATGTCAAAATTACGCAAACAGGAAAGCTGGGTCAAACAGCGAGAGCAAAAGTTGGCTAAAATGAAGCGCACAGGTACGAAGATACTTGATTACCAGTAACCTCAGTACGTTGACACTTCTTGCTCCCGTTTATTTCTATTGTTTGATCAGTTGAGCGACTTGGACGGGGACAGTCTGATGCCTACGAGTGTCATAATAAGTTGTCGGGTCCAAGCGGCAGTAGCAGTGACGAAGACGATGAAACACGTGCCGAGTGGTCTGACTATTCGAATCAATCGGAGCTAACATCAACCTTGGAAAAGTTAGAGAAGTTGGAAGAAGAGCTTGCTTTCGATAGTCAAAGCTTCTGTGAGGGATACCCTCGACAGATTGACGATCGCCGTCGCAACGAGTTTCACCCAGTGTATGAATCTCCTCAGTCGTATGTAATTCAGCGTAACGCGTATCGGTGTCCACTGAGCTCACCAATGGTGCATTTCACACCTCGGCGAGCCATCCAAACAGGAGGAGGAATTGCAGGTCAAGATATGCGGTGGATTCGTTCGGATCGCGTTGGATTTGGACTGCGGTAATTTTCTGTGGCATTGATCCGGTCTGTTGAACCTAATCCTGTTGTTGAGTAGGGATCGCCACACTGTTGTGCCAATGTCTAGTGTCAGTTGCAACGACCAAGTATACCAACAGAAGATTTCGCGTTGGGCAAAAGGCCGTGAAAAGGTTCAACACGCTGCCACCAATCACGCAACATGGCTCTCAGGTTTATGTGAGGAGCTGAAAGAATATGGAGCCAAGTACACCCGAGTCGATGGTGAGCCAGAAGACAGTAGTGGAATGCAATTTATTCAAAACGTAGATGACGACTAAATAGGTTACAATTTCACGATGTGAGTATTGCAACTGTTTGGCTGCGCTAGTGGTCAGAACTAGTTCTGCGTACGCGACGTCTTTTCCAGGTTTGGCATGTGGAGCTTTTTAGTGTCAAGCAAGGCGATCAGAAGATATCAGGACAAGGTAGTCACGTTCTAGACCGGGTAATACCCGTTGGGATCGGTACCGGCCTCCGTGTCCTCTGCCCCTGTTCCTCCGTGACGTGAGTTCAAGTATGGTGTTAAACTCCAGCAACCGCCTAGTCACCAGGAAGCAGTAACTTTCAACCGTCCCGCGTTCCGTCTTACAGTACCCTATCGAATGTAGACGCCTAAGGAGTCAAGAGATGTGCCATCGGTGGTCCAAAGCTTACGAGAGAAAGAAAATCTGTTGCTTGGAGCTTCCAAGTCAATAGATTGTCTAATCTCTATTTAGATGCGTGCTGATGAAAGCAGCTCGGCTTCCAGGTCATCGTTCATTGACCTTTAGATAAAGTTAGCCAATGTCATGGTGGTTCACAACATTTATCTGGAAGCGTGCTATACTGCATCTCTCTTTTGGGACATTCGTCAACATACCTCAATTTGCACGTCCTTCTTCCAGCTCTTACTCCTCACTCTTCTTCTCCGGCCTCAAATTCTGGTTGACCCACTTGGTCTCCTCTTTGCCTTCCTTAAGAGCCGCAAAACGCGCAGACACGAACAAAAAGTCACTCAGTCGGTTGAGATATCTCTGTACGACGCCGTCCACGTCGCCTGCTGCCACAAGCGGCACGACGCTCCGTTCCGCCCTGCGACAGACAGCCCTAGCCACGTGGAGATGCGTGGAGGCTAAGCCTCCCCCAGACGGCAGGATGAAGCACTTGAGTGGCGGCAACTCTGCGTCCATGGCATCGATCCAGTGTTCCAGCTGCGTGACGTTGGCCTCATCGAAGACGCCCGTGCGGCGCTGTTTCGTCTCGGACGCGGACGTGAGCGGAGTGGCCACACACGCGCCGAGGTCAAAGAGGCGGCTCTGAATCTGCTCCAGTTGCGGTGGTAGGGACGCGTTGGCGGCCAGACGCGCCTGCTCCACGGCCACGCCGATCTGCGCATTGAGCTCATCCGTATCACCCAGAGCCTGGAACACAGCGTCGTTCTTGGGTCGGCGCTCGCCCGAGAAGAGCTGCGACGTGCCCTTGTCGCCTGTCTTGGTGTACACCTTCATGCCGCGGATTGAACCCAAGACGCGTAGTGGACACAATAGACGCATAGTCATTGCTTCACTTTAGAGCAAATACGCTTGATGAGCAAATACGGTTTAGAAGCGTTTGGAATCCCCTGGACCGGACCAGGAGGAATCGGTACCTGCTGTTGGTGGAAGCGAGGAGTTGGTAGGCTTGAGGTCTATCACAAGTTGTGATTTACAACACTAATAACTATGGGGCCATATGAACGCTGTTCATGTAGTCATTCTCTCACTGTCGGTACCGTAGACCCGTCAATTCTCTTCAACATGGCCTTGTTTATGCTTCTGATACGCCCTCTTCAATCCGATCCCTACATTTTCCCAGTCATCCATTCTTAGATGATGCCACAAAGCAGCAAGACACCGAGTTGCTAGACCACAACCGTTCCGACGTCGTCGATGGAGGAGAGACGCCCACTGCTGCCGCCACGGCGGCTGTCTGGCGCCTCGGTGGCGCATAGCACGCAGATCTACGGCCAGCGCCAGGAGGAAGTGGGCGACATCTACAAAATCCACAGAGACGCGTACGACGCCATGATGCAACTCTCGCAGCCACTCAACCCGCTGCAGCAGGCCAAGATCCGCTCGCTCGCCATCTGGCTCGTCACGTCCTGCATCCTCTTCCTCACGAACCAACTCACGACGCTTCCCGTGGGTTTCTACCCGTCCTACGCCACCAGTCGAGGCCTCATGACGCCTGCAGAGCTCAGCATCTTCTTCTCCGTCTACCCACTGTGCATCATGCTCAGCAGTCCATTAGCAGCATCCGTCAGTCCCACCGTCGGACGACAGACGCTCATCTGTCTCGGACTCATGATCAGTGGCTCCAGCACCATCGCGTTCGGATACGCCACGGGAACAGCGTCAGCGTTCATGTTACGGGTCTTACAGGGTTTTGGCTCGGGTGCTGCAGTAGTCGGGTCGTTCTCCATGATCTCAGAGGAGTTTTCCTCACATGTCGGACAGGTCCTAGCCATCCAAGAAATTATCGTCGCTGCCGCCTTCGTTACTGCACCACCGCTTGGAAGCTATTTGTACGAGTCACTGGGCTATGAGATCCCCTTCTTGGTGTCGGGTGTCGCGCAAATTGTGGTTGTGATTGTCGTCCCTTTCATTTTCATAGAGTATTCCCTCCCGGACGGTATCTACGCTGTGACAGGGACTAGACCCGCGTCAAGATCATTGTACAGGACGCCGTCATTCAGCGTCGTGCGATATAAGGACGTGCTAACCCCCACCTGTGTGATCTGCCTCATGGTGACAACCTTTGCGATGTCTTCGTTCGGGTTCATTGACCCGTATCTGGGCACACATCTTCACAAGGTTCTTGGTGCAGAGCACGTGGCTGTTGGTCTGGGGTTCGCTCTTAGTGCGTTCGTCTACTTTCTCGGTGGACTTGCATATGCATGGCTCAGTCGCAACTGCGGAACCAAGCAGGTGATTCTGTTGGGCTTGACACAGCTCTCCATTGGCTTCTTCTTCCTCGGCCCACCGCCGTTTCTACACGGCCTCTTCCAGAACACCAACGCCCTATGGCTCACCCAGTATGTTTCACTGATGCTGACTGGTTGTGGCACTGCGCTGGCAATTGCACCGGGACTACCGTTGACAATCGCAAGCGTCAAGGACAAGGGAACACACGGATCGAACCTCGTGATTGGCGTGTTTGCTGCAGCCATCTACCTTGGACAGGCACTCGGTCCCTTCATCTCGTACGTACTCATGCAGATTCTGCCGGCCACACACTCACTCAATTGCACGAGCGTCCAAGACGCGGAAAGCTCTATCGCCTCTTGCGAGTCATCTTTACCATGGGCGTTTACAGTGTATTCAGTGTTGACGCTCGGCCTAGTCGCCTTCGTAGCAGTACACTTGCCTACAAGTGAAGCCACAGCAGAGATGCTACAGCAGAAGAGAAAACGTGTACCTCTCATGCGACAGCCGTCCGAGTATGGCCAATTCGTGTGCTTTGACGAGGACGAAAACGTCCAAGATGGCATCGATTTCTAGTGATTCCATACGGTTCCATCTGTCCCGTTTTGACCCATAAATATGAAATGTTGACCCGTAATACAAACATGGACACTTTCTCAGGGACACACCTTGAACTCAACACTATTGAATGGAGACGTCGACCAATGGACCTACTCGAGGTCTCTCGAGGCCGCCGCTACCGCACCCTCGGCGCACCAAGCGCAGTCTAAAGCAGCGTGAGCGAGAGGTTCCTGACGTGGACTGGGAGCGTTCGCTGCAGCACTTTGCAGCGGCTGTGAGCGACGATCTGGATGAGCTTACCACTCGCTTCCTGCAGGAGGTTTGTCCTATTGGCACTTGGAATGCTGCTGCCTATTGATGTTTCTTGTATACAGAACGCAGTCACATTTGCCGCCTGGAAGCGGCTGTGGAGTGACGCGAGGATGAGTGCCGCCTTCCACGTTGAGTTCTGGGAGAGTTCGCCCACCAAGACGCACAAGACGATTCTCCAGCAGACGCTGGACGCTCTGGTCTGTACCATCCAAGAGCACGACGGAGAGTTCGAGAGTGAGACTCACGTAGTGGCGCTGATTGCACGCGTCTTCGCGCTCTACTGCGCATACTCGGTACAGCTCGGTACGCCCAGACACAAGATCGACGTAGATCCGCAGGATTGGACATCGCTGCTCACCATCAACTGCGTCATGTGTGGAGTTGGAGCTACAGTATTCCCGACAGCGGCACGAGAAGTGAGAGCGATGATGCATCGCCTAGCAGTGGAAGAGAAGGCATTCCTGCGCTGTCTGCAGGGATTTGGACCGAGTGTTCGCGTTAGGAAGCGTCCAGTGACGCTAACTGGAGAGGACGGTGCAGGTCAAGATTTGTCACTGATTGTAGACACCTCGACGGAGGGAGACGCTTTGGTAAGTAGCTTTCTTCTGCCATCAGCAGCGTGTACTTATTTTATGTGTAATGTGCTTGTTTGAATAGATAACACAAAGCACTGTAGAACAGCTCAAGTCTCTCAATGATCGCTACCAAGAGTTGATGTCTCGAGCTCGGTCATTTGGACCCTCAGTTACCGGCGTTGGAGCTTGCGTAGGTGCGCGTCGGGGTAAACATACTGTTTCAACATCGCTGCTTTCTGGTTCGTTGCTTCAAGAAGCAGGGAATGACAAGCAAGATCTGGATCGCGCTTTGACTTCGTACCTGGAATACAAATCGAATAAGGATCTTCGTAGAAATGATCGTGTTGTGCGCGCAGCTGCTGCCCGCAAATACGAACGCAGAAGTGTGCTCGAACAGACCGGCAGTGAACGAAATGACCACAGCAACATCCTAGATTGGACAATCATAAAACTATGATGTCTGCACCGCCAAGTACAGCACCTATATCTGTCATCTCTATTCAGCAACCTCCGTCGCCAGTGAGATCAGTGAAGCAGACAGCGATGCACTGGCTGACCTTGAGCGAGAGCTGGAGCAAAGCGTCGATGTTGTGTCAGCTCCAAAACGGAAAGAAGCAGCTTCTGCGAAGGTGTCAACTCCTGTTCCTCGGAAGCGCGGCCGACCCGCTGGTATTGTCTCCAGAAAAGTTCACCAAGATGAACCAAGAGCTATCCTATCATCTCGACCCTCCGTCGCCAGTGAGATCAGTGAAGCAGACAGCGATGCACTGGCTGACCTTGAGCGAGAGCTGGAGCAAAGCGTCGATGTTGTGTCAGCTCCAAAACGGAAAGAAGCAGCTTCTGCGAAGGTGTCAACTCCTGTTCCTCGGAAGCGCGGCCGACCCGCTGGTATTGTCTCCAGAAAAGTTCACCAAGATGAACCAAGAGCTATCCTATCATCTCGACCCTCCGTCGCCAGTGAGATCAGTGAAGCAGACAGTGATGCACTGGCTGACCTTGAGCGAGAGCTGGAGCAAAGCGTCGATGTTGTGTCAGCTCCAAAACGGAAAGAAGCAGCTTCTGCGAAGGTGTCAACTCCTGTTCCTCGGAAGCGCGGCCGACCCGCTGGTATTGTCTCCAGAAAAGTTCACCAAGATGAACCAAGAGCTATCCTATCATCTCGACCCTCCGTCGCCAGTGAGATCAGTGAAGCAGACAGTGATGCACTGGCTGACCTTGAGCGAGAGCTGGAGCAAAGCGTCGATGTTGTGTCAGCTCCAAAACGGAAAGAAGCAGCTTCTGCGAAGGTGTCAACTCCTGTTCCTCGGAAGCGCGGCCGACCCGCTGGTATTGTCTCCAGAAAAGTTCACCAAGATGAACCAAGAGCTATCCTATCATCTCGACCCTCCGTCGCCAGTGAGATCAGTGAAGCAGACAGTGATGCACTGGCTGACCTTGAGCGAGAGCTGGAGCAAAGCGTCGATGTTGTGTCAGCTCCAAAACGGAAAGAAGCAGCTTCTGCGAAGGTGTCAACTCCTGTTCCTCGGAAGCGCGGCCGACCCGCTGGTATTGTCTCCAGAAAAGTTCACCAAGATGAACCAAGAGCTATCCTATCATCTCGACCCTCCGTCGCCAGTGAGATCAGTGAAGCAGACATGATGCACTGGCTGACCTTGAGCGAGAGCTGGAGCAAAGCGTCGATGTTGTGTCAGCTCCAAAACGGAAAGAAGCAGCTTCTGCGAAGTGTCAACTCCTGTTCCTCGGAAGCGCGGCCGACCCGCTGGTATTGTCTCCAGAAAAGTTCACCAAGATGAACCAAGAGCTATCCTATCATCTCGACCCTCCGTCGCCAGTGAGATCAGTGAAGCAGACAGTGATGCACTGGCTGACCTTGAGCGAGAGCTGGAGCAAAGCGTCGATGTTGTGTCAGCTCCAAAACGGAAAGAAGCAGCTTCTGCGAAGGTGTCAACTCCTGTTCCTCGGAAGCGCGGCCGACCCGCTGGTATTGTCTCCAGAAAAGTTCACCAGATGAACCAAGAGCTATCCTATCATCTCGACCTCCGTCGCCAGTGAGATCAGTGAAGCAGACAGCGATGCACTGGCTGACCTGAGCGAGAGCTGGAGCAAAGCGTCGATGTTGTGTCAGCTCCAAAACGGAAAGAAGCAGCTTCTGCGAAGGTGTCAACTCGGATTGT
>VOQZ01000723.1:0-43372 GCA_008079305.1 Phytophthora palmivora | reverse complement strand
AGCACTGACGAAATCGCGCGATGGCAAGACGAGCTGAGCAACCGTCGACAGTTTCTCTCCTACCTGCAAAGTCTTGAGGAGGACATATCGTTCTCGCACGAGAAAGTTGGTACCCGGTTACAGATGTTCCAGGCCGATATGAGTGCACTGCAAAATCTTGTGGGAGCTCGAACGTCATTGCCAAAGTCGCACGTATATCCGCTCTTGAGGCTGTTTCTAAATCCTGGGCAGAGTTACATCAAGAACACGAGTTGCTACAGGCCCGTGCTCGAGCTCTGCGGTCGTTATTGCGCTTCAAGTCGACTTTCACGCGCACGCTGTCGACCGAATCACCAATTGTTCGGCAGGCACGACGCGGGGGTCCATCGCAACTGAAGACCTCTTCTCACATGTTGAAACTTTTCCTGCTGAGAGGAAACTCACTGTCGACGGCAAAACGAGAGGCTTTGGCTTGGAAGGTGACGAATTGGATGGTGATGAAGACGAGAGCAATCCCAATGAGGAAGAAGGTTCGGGTTTTCCTATTCGAATGCCTGTGGAGTCGACACCGGAGTTCATGCAGCTACCACTTGAGTATCAAGGGTTCTGCCCTTGGACAGTGGTCGAACGTGGAGGGCTGTTGCTTCCTGGAGATCCGTCACTAGGTGTCGTGCAGTATCGGAATGCCTATCACGTTTTCGTCAATGAGCGTGCGCTGGGGGAGTTCATGATTCACCCACGCCGCTACGTTCAGGGAGTGCTCACCGGGCAGCACGTCAACCAGCACTTATCTATTTGCTGCGTCTTCAAGAGTCCTTCCCAAATATCACGTTGTCGTCGCTGCTCAAAATGTGTCACCGATTCCGTGCTGAAGGTGCTCGCGGAGTACATCCACTGCTAGCCCCCACCGCCATCACAGAAAGTAGACGCAAGTACAACCACGCCCACACATTTCGTTGAGAAGCGGATAGACTACAACTATGACTGGAACGAATGGAATCTTCGTCGCAAAGCTATCAAATCGCCAACCTCCGACACTGCCGCACTGTCGGCGCGCAGACCACACTTAGCAGCTTCCGTCACGAAGTTGATACTCAAGTCTATTTGCCGGTTGACGTGGGCTGTCAAACCAACAAAGACCGAGGAACAATCCGCCACGCGTGACCACCTATTACACTGGACTGCGTCGAGGTCATGTCTACACCATCGACGACACCAAACGAGCAGAAGCCAAAGGATCGAAGGAAGCTGTAAGCGGTGCTGAGTACAAGAAGAGCCGTCGATCTAGACCGCGAAGACGACGCAAAAGAGAGCAAAGCTGTCGAAGATGACAACCAACCATTGTCGTCTCCTACACGTTTGATTTGTCATAGTAAAATTGTTTCATCTAAAAATTCGAGCCATAAAAAATTTAGCGACTTAGAAGTGAGGCTCAAGCTTGCAAACAATGGGGATGGGAACAGGAAACAAATGATACCACCTGAACCTGACGCGAGGCTGGGCCTTGATCGTTGGTGTTTACACGCTGAAAATGAAATCCGCGAATTTCGCCGTGTCAACCGTTTCACCATCAGACTCCAGAAGCTCCGGTGCGTTCTTCTTGATAAACTCGACCTGAGATGCGTCGAAGCGCTCTTCAATCTGCTCGAGTGTGAGCTGCTCGCCCGTAAGGATGTCCAGGGCCTCCTGCACATCATCCTTCGTAGAACCACTCTGCAGTTGCTCTGTACAGAAGGTAGAGAACTCCTCGAATGTAATCTCGTCGTTGTTCTCCACATCGATCTTGTCGAAGTAATCGTGGCAGTCATCCTCACTTAGGCTCAGACCAAGACCCTTGCAAGCCATGATGAATTCATCGCGAGCAAGAACGCCGTCGTTATCCAGGTCGAAGTGGTCGAAGACCTCCTTGATCTCCTTCGCCTGCTGGGGAGTCAAGCTTCCCACCTCGCTGAGAACCAGTTTCCTTCTCCAAGGACTTGACCTTGTCACGTACAGCAGTTTCAAGCGAAGTGAACTGAGCGCGCAGACCGTGAATAGTGTCCGTCGTAAACGGGTTTGTGTGCACCTGCAGCCGTTCCAGCTCCTCGTTGATACTCACTTCTCCATGTTGAACTCGTCCTCGGTAAGGAGGGGTAATGATCTCAGCGGCCTTGGCCTTGGCCTCCTCAACCTGCTTTGCCTTCGTCTCTTCAATCTCAGCGGTCACATCCTTGGACTTGTCCCCTCTTCACTCTCCGGGGCGGCCTCAGCCTCGGCGGCGGGCTTTACAATCGCCTCAGCAGCAGGCGTCTCAACACCAGTGATCTCAGGGTCTTCCGGCTTCCCCTCAACTTCTTCCTCCAGTGCGACACCGGTGTCAGCGCGGATAGTCGGTAACGCAGTTTCACCATCGAGTTGAACTGATCCTTCAGCGATCCCTCTACGATGTTAATGGACTGCGTACTCTGAGCACAACGTTCCTTGATACGGGCAGACAGCGTCGCGAACTCGCGGCAAACCTCATCACGTTTTTCCACGTTCGCGAGTTCCTCCTCATAGTAGCCACGTTTTCGGCTAGCGAGCCAGCAGCAGCTCGCACACGAGCATTGGTCTTCTCGATGAGCGCCACGTCGTTCGCGCGACCAGCCTCAGCCAAGATTTGCTTCTTTTCAATAAGCTTTTCGTTCTCGCTCACCACAGCATTCTGTACCTTAGGGACGAGCACAGTGTCGAATTGGAGCTTTGCAGCAACAAACACGGCCCGGCGTAGACACATCCTGGAGCTTCGTAGCTGCCTCCACTTCCTCGTCCATCTCCTCAATGGTATACTTGAGATTCCGCATGAGTGTCTTGGCATCCTTGGCCACAGCGTCCATGTGTTGCTGCAGGCGCAGGCTCTCCTCCAGTCTCGACTTCACACCTTCCACCTTGCTTTCAGCCATGGCAACGAAGTTCTTCATGGCCTCCACACGCTGTAGAGTAGCCTTCGTATCCTTGTGTTCCTCCGAGAGTCCATCAGCTTCGCTCACAACGGTGGCTAGCAGCTGCTTGTAGCGTGGCAGCTCAATATCCTGGAGGAAGTCGACACTCTCAAGCTTCTCCTCCGCGTCGGAAGTGGAGGAGACGTGCAGGTCTTCAGCAAAGAGAGCTAAAGCCTCCTTCTCCTTGGCCCAGACCTCCACCTTTTCGAGGTCTTTCACCACCTTCGTAAGGAAGATCTCCGTCTTCTGGTAGCTCTCCAAGTTTTGACGCAGCTTGAGTTCAAAGGCCGTTTCCAGTGCGTCCAGCTGAGCTTTGAGCGCCTGTAGTTTCTCAATGGGCGGGTCCAGGTTCGGTACTGCACGACCGTTGTTGTTTACAACTGGCGATCCAACGTCCAGCGCAACCTTCCACCGCCACAAACTGCGCCTCACGTGGTGGTTTTTCATTCTTCTTGTAGTCAAGGTGACGAGCCAGCGCTTCCTTAATGTCGGGGATATGGCGAGGTTGGCTGAGTGTCTGGAAACGCTCTGTCTGCTGCTGGAGCCACTCCAACAGACCCGACGCGTTCTTGTTAAATTCAGCAGCCAGTTCCTGATGACGCTGTGCAATGTTCAGAGCCTTGGAAATCGTCGTCACAGCCTTCTTCTTCTGCACGCCCGAGGCAAACTCCTTGAATAACAGTGACACGTACGTGGTGATACTCTTTTCATCAGGTTTCGCCTGTCCCGCCACGTTCTCCACCTCCAGCAGCTGCGGGATGCGGAACTTTTCGCGTGCAATATCAAATGCTAGTTTGACGTTGGTCTGTGCGTCCTTGGGGTTGAGTGAGTTGAAGTCGATGAGTGTGGGCGCATAGCGGTGGATCAAGGCGCAGAAGGCCATACCGTCAGCCCAGCTGCTGGAGAAGTTCTTGACGTCGACCGTGGGGTAGTCGGCCAGCGAGCGGTTGACCCAAAGCAGCAGTCCGTCCTTGCCAGAGACGCCTTCGACATCGATCTCGGCCACTTGGAAGGCCTTAATGAGCGTCCACATGAGCCCGAGCACGAGCTTGTTGTTGCCGTCTAGGATGTCGGACGAGCCGATGTTAGTCACGTTGACGTTCTTCTTCTGCATGAAGGCGAAGGCGAAGTTGAGGTTCTCCATCTTCTGGATGCGCATGCGGGGCTTCTTGTTGAATTTCTGTGCAAGGAACGAGGGGTCAGGAGAGCTCAAGGACGTCAAGTATCAGCGCTACACAAGACGTACACGGCACACTTTCTCGCGACAGATAATCTGCAAGAGCGAGATGAGACGGATGCCGTCCTTCAAGTCCTCGTACAGATCGTCGATCATCATGCGCTTGCGCGACAGATACGTGTTGGCCCACTACAGAACACGACGTTAGTCTCTCCATCTTTCGCAGCTTTTGCCTCTGCTCTTATGCTCTTACTCTCGTGAACGTGCTCTTCTGCACATCGACCCACTCCTCGTTATATCCGGCCATGCTGTCTGAGACGCTGTGGCGTAGGGGGGACGTTTCACTCTCAGGCTCCTCTCCTTCGTCCTTCGGGGCGACCAGCAACACTTGAACTGGGGCCACTCCTCGGTGCGAACTTGCGCGCGGTCTCTCCAAGGCTGTGTTCGCGTCCAGTCGAGGCGGTTCGGAGCTGCTCCGCGCCTGTCTCGCGATTTCTCGATTGGCCTGTTGTTGCCAGAATGCCGCGAGTCGATTGACGCTTTTAGCGGGTTTGCACTCTTCTGCTCGAAACTCCATCACACCCTCTACGCCAGATCGCCTGTGAGCCCGACCCGGAGGGTCTCCTCTGCGGCCCGCCCCGTTTCACTTGGCCCCACTATGCCCTACAAACCCACACGAGACCCGTCACGTGAACACGCGAAGAAAAAGGCGCGACGACGACTTTGGATCCGAAAATCCAAAGCATCAGATGAAGCCAAAATGCGTGCGTGAGGCAAGATACCTTTTCTCCGTGACATGAGCAATGCTGGTTTCTTATCTTCTTGCTGATGCATTTCTTGTCTTCTTTTGCACTTGCCCTCCACCTTGCCTTCATGACGAAATGCCTCGTTTCCCGTCTTTCGCGCTCGATGCGACAGCGACGCACGCCAGTGCAAGTCAGTCCGGACGTTTTCCGACGCCTGCCGCGAATCGCTTTGCGGTCGCCATGCCGGCGGCGACAACTGCTGCTCCAGCTCCGAGCCCCTAGCTCCGAGTGCAAAGCCTCTTGGATTAGTCGCAGTCTTGTCAATAGGACAACAACTTCAACTGTCTTCGAATTCGAAAAAGGAGGCAAACAATTTTGACTTTGTGTTTCCCCAAGGGATCACATGCGTGACTTACTAACACGTCAACACGTGACTGCCACGTTCGTTTGATCATTGCCAATGCGTTCACATACAGTACTTGTGACTGTCGACGACGAAATGGCTTGAGTTGTGTCTACAGCACATGTCCGTTATAAACCGCTGCAATCTCACGACAAGCGAAGCAGTCGTTGCCAAGTTGAAGTGAAAAGGTTTACGTGGCGACTTGTAGCCCACTAACACTCCGGCACCAGTCCGTTTTCAAGCAATGCGGCCGTGCACCGCCTTCAATTTCTTCAACTTCGAGGCATCGATCCAGTGTGGTGAACATGTACAATGAATGTACACGCACAACCAGACAGCGATCGTCAAGAGTACATTGCGATCGGCATTGCTTCGTCTGTCATTACAAGAGTAAAATACATGTGTACTAGTATGCAGTGTTTCGTTGAGATTTGAGAACGTGTCCATACCGTATGCAACTTACAGCGAAATGAAAAATATGCAACATGAAAAAGTCTCGCTGTTCATGCCAGAATGTGAACCATAGTGAGAGGCTGTCTAGTCTTCGCTTCGTGCTCAACCTCCAGCGCTCGTACGAGGCCGATTTCATCCACAGGAGCCCACATTTTGCGGCCATTGTCAAGTTGGATGGCGTAAGGGTTGCCTTGATCCCAGAGCTGCACGATCGTGCCCGTTTGAAAGCCTTCGTCGCCAGTGTTTGCCATGACCCTGTCCCCCACTCGGAACCGAAGGTCTTTCGTAGCTCGACAGGCTAGGAACCCGTCGGTGAGTGCTTCGCGGTCGAGATTTTTACCGATGAAAACGAACCGCGTCTCGCGAGTCTCACCTGGAGCCCAATTGTCAGCAAACCGACCATTGAACAGTGTGTGCACACCCTGGAAAACATATTTTTTGTCGATGCCAGCGACATTCACGACGCCCTTGTAGCGCAGCAGATCGTCTCCTTCCGTCTCGAGCAGGTCGTCAATCCACTCTTCTAGTAATGCAACCAGAATCGGATCGGGAAGACTGAGGCCTACGGAGGACACCAGTGAGTGTCGATGATTGTGCCCACTGTGATGTTTCTCGTCTTCATTGTTGTGATCGTGGTCGTGGTCTTCTTTCTTGTCTTCATGGTTGTGTCCGTGTTCGTGAGAGTCACTGCCCTTGTCAGTTTTAAGAAAGTCGGGCTGTCTTTTCAAGATAGAGTCAAGGTCGAAAGTCTGGACGTTCAGCAGCAGCGCGGGATCCACCCGACAATGCTGGCACTCGGTGATCGACACCGCACTGTTGATATCGCGAATTCGCTTATGAACCTCCTTGAGTTCCATTGAGTTCACCAAATCCGTTTTATTGAGCAGGACGCGGTCAGCAAATGCGATCTGCTCCTGGCATTCAAACTCAACGCCAGCACCTGGACGAAGGTGCTGCAAAATGTGCTTTGCGTCGACAACGGTGATGATTCCGTCGAGTTCGCACGTTGCAGCCACCAAAGGTTCGGCGAAAAAGGTTTGCACAACAGGGCCCGGGTCTGCCATACCGGTGGTCTCAATAATGATTCCATCCAGGTGGTTGCGGTCCCCATTGCGCTTGAGGATCTGTGCGATCAACCGAACGAGGTCACCGCGCACGGAGCAGCAGATGCAACCATTGTTCATTGTCAGAATCTCCTCGCCCATATTGAATTTCCGGCTCCTGGAGTCGCCCCCGCCGATGTCATCGGGACTGGTGACTTGGCGAATAAGCTGGTCATCCACGCCAACTTCACCGAATTCGTTCTCGATGATGGCGAACTTCTTGCCGTGGTTTTCCGTCAGCAAGTGATTTAGCAACGTCGTTTTGCCACTTCCGAGAAAACCCGTGAGGATAGTCACAGGCAGCTTGGACGGAATAAGGGATCGCTTGGACATCGAACTGTCGTCAAGATGAAGGCTTTGAGGGGATGCTCAAGTGTGCGAACGAACGAGAAATGGAAAATGACAAGGCACTCGAAAAGAACGATCGGCCCGGTATCAGAAGCCGCCGTCGGAGCAAGGCTCGTGGTTTACTGGTAGCGATCTCCTAAGCAATACGTGCTTCAATCTCGTCGTCGGCAAACTAGGTCCCTCTTTAGCCGACGGCGGACTGCAGTTTTGAAGAAGTTCGACCGATTTCCTGCCATCAGACGATACCTAGCGCTCGGGTTTGTACTTTTGTAGCAAATCAACACCAATTATCCGACGGCGAGGTATGTTCCGCCACAGACAACTTCAACACGCACACTAAGCATACACGAAGAAATATTGTTTATCTCATCGGTTAATATGTAGTCATTCGAAATCGAGTTGCCATGAGCGAGAGATCTGTCATTTCAACTCCCTTCTGGTCGTATTGTAGTAATAGCGCTTGGTCGTTGTGTTGTGGTCTTCATGCAGTGTGACATCAAGGTTCTCACGAAAATAATTAAAAGCTGCGTGATTCGGGCTCCAGTGACATCCGAATCACAAACACTACCAAGCAGAAATATCAACTGGGTCAACGTTCACTTGTGTTTTCTTATGAGAAGGATCTCAGTGAGCGCCGTCGGTATTAGTACATTTTTTTAGTTTTCAGGTGCAATTCGTATGAAGACAATACAGCAATAACAATAAAGGCTAAGCAAAATCCACAGTAACCGAAGCAGTAGAGTAACAACATTACGTCGAAGTAGATGGCGATAGTCTCAAACAGAAGGTTGCAAATGAATAAGGAGTGGGGTAGTTTGCCGAGTCAAAAAGAGACGCATGACAATCGTTAGCAGCGACAATACCTCTTACCAGTTTTGGTGGAACGATAGGTACTAATACTAGTAATCATATTCAACATGATCCTATAAATGGTTCTTGTGACTTGTGAAAATTGAATGTCGCTACTTACAGAACACACAACAGGTCCGTGGACCTTAGCCGCGATATATCAGAAGCGATAATCGAATGGCAAATCGAGTCCACACACGATACACAGTGAGGCATGTCCTCTGTGGTAGATTGATACTTCGGATGCAGTACTACTATGTAGTACACTCTTAATCCATCAACTCTTTGCTGCTCATTAGTATTCCTGCGTATGGAATTAAGCCACCAGCTTTAAAACACAAACCAAACTCGTCGAACGAATGCTCTAGCTTACCATTTCCTAGTACTACGAATTATTCACAGCTCAGACAAACGAAGTCAAACTCCATTTACTGTAGCACCGCAATTTTGGCGTCTGGGGTAAAGTCTTGGCCCTCCGAGTCGTCGTAGTCATTGGTGATAAACGAAGTCGAGTATCCTACGAGCGTCAAGATGCAAGCAAGTTGGGCAGCAGCACGCATTTGGCTCGTACCGAACGTCTTTTCTGTAATTCAACAAGAAGAGTAACCATGATTAGAGAAACAACATAGCAAAAATGTTTGACACACGAACCATCGTCGTAAAGCGTAGTGGACGTCGAGTTGAGACGCATTGTGACCTCACAGTAGGTCTCTCCCAGCCCCTTGTCAATGCAGTCATCAATGGTTAGGCGCTGTGCCTTCGGTGCAACTGATGTTCCGATCGGCATGTAGAGAAGGAACGCCACGAAGAACAGCGAGAAGAAGATGACCTGAATTTTCAACGTCCTTTTCCTCCTTTGGAGCTTGGCTCCGATGGTAGAGCACGCGCTTTCCAAGTCCGTCTGCAATCCCGTCAACATTTTGTACAGCTTGTAGCTCACGATGGTCTACATGGTGGCAAATATTGAAGAATTTGAGATCATGTTTTCATTTGTGAGTGTCAGTGAACAACGTACGTTCATGAGGCACGCGATGGTCTCAAGGTAGAAGAACCACGAGGCACCCGCAGCGTGGAGCTCGGAGTGTTTGGACGTGTCAAAAAACGCCTGTTATGAACATTGCACACAGGATGTTACGGTTAGTGGCTGGGTATTTTACATGTTGACATTATCGCTTCATACCAGAATGGGAAGACCCGGGTTGGCCAGAACACCTGCGATGAAGCTAACTACGGACAGCGCGCGGAAACCCATGGCATTCTCCGGTAGTGACGTCATGTGATACTGCCAGTTAAAAGTCCATGTGATAACGAGCAGTATGGCGACGAGGGTGAGACCCGTAGCGAACACGTAGTAAGCAGGGTAGTCTGCACAACAACTTTGTCAATCAAATGCAAATAAACCACCAGTTCAGCTGGAACGCACCTCGCCCCATGTCCGAGAGGAACGGCCACGAGAGTCCACTGACCCAAATGTTGTTCACCTTGACGATGATGACGCAGGTCACCATGGTCACGAGGACGCTTAGTGATGCACCGAGAGGACATGCCGTGCGGAGGAAACGGAGCACTTGAACAGAGTCCATAACGCTACTCCAGGTGAACGGGTGAATGGTAACTGGCAGTAGTTGGGTGTGTAGTAGCGGAGCCCAAGGACAGCACCATTGACAGACTGTGGCCTTGAACCGAATACCTTCCGTCTTGTGTCTTCATGAAGACCCGATTATGACCAAGTCTTGACAGAACCAGGCAGCCAAGAACGCGAGTAAGCTTTGCATCGAAAAATGCCCCAACATGTGTGCTCGCCGAAATGAGCGGCGCCAGGACGCAGCGTTTGTCGAGCGCTTGGTTAAAGCTCACGGGCGTCATGGTGCGAATTGCGGTTTAGTTCGCTGGGATCTATTAAATACTAGCATTTGAATCCAGGGTCTATACAGCTCGTTAGGATTGGTACGTGAATTCGGTGGGTATTTCGCTAGGCTTTGCCTACATGTAAATTGTCACGGCATCCGTGTTGACGTCTGTTTCGCATTACAATTTGCAAGTTGGCGAAAACCTACGACAGAACTGGGCATTGCACCAACTCAATAAAGGTGAGAGGATACGGTGCATGTATCCTGCAGACGTTATCCATACTGCTCCGTAATTCGATCCGTGTCGAGTTATGCCAAGCACCTAGACGCTGTCATACACACAAATGCCACACTCAGCTCCGGAATCTGGCTACCACAGTAGGACGGATGTCATTCCAATTAGATTTCTGAGAACATACAATTCTCATTTATGATTGGGAATTCACCCCTTCGACCGCACCCTTCTTTTACAGATTAATTTACACGAAATCTTCCGCTTCAACGTCGACCGGATGAGCGGCATGTTGCGCTCAATACAGCGCGTGTGGCACGGCGGTCTGGACGCGTCTCTCCGTCGCCTGAAACCATCAGCGCCACTCCTCTCAGTCTCTAGCAAACCGGAAGAGTCTAAAGCGGATGCCAGCCTCAACAACGAGCAGCGGCTGGGCGACGTCGTGTGGAAACCGGAGCAGGAATTCCCTGGACGCTCAGTCATCGACCACCACGCCATGACCTTTTCTCGGGAGTTGCAAGTGCTGCGTCGTATCGCGCGGGTGTCGGCGCAGAGTATCGCGCAACCTGCCAGACTTGCTCTACTGGGCGTATGCTCCAGTGGAGTGCTTGGTCTCTCGGCGTACGAAGCTTATCTACTGCTGGATCCAGTGCAATCTGTAACGCTGGACTCGCTGTTGTTCATGTACAAATACGCAACGCACAACTTCCTGGCCAGTTGCATCTGGGAGACTCGTGCGCCGGAGCTGGTGGCTCAAGCGTCAGGACTGGATCCAAAGCAGCTACTGAGGGTGTTTCATCCTGCGACGTCGAGCGCTGATGCAGCGTTGCAACTGCGAATTATGAGTCTTTTTACTGCTCGAGCAATGCTGGCAGGATTTATGGTGGTCACACAGTTGCTGAATATTGTCAGGGCAAGCGGATTGGCAGCGTTGGGATACTCGGAAAGTGTCTATTGCGGACTGGAGCCGCCGTTGCAGGGAATTGAGGAGCGCATTATCCGTCTCGCAGGGAAGGGAAGCGACGTCACGGAAGTGTCGATGGCGCGATATGGGGCGCATATCCTCCCGGTATTTGAAGACCCAGAACTACATCGGCATCTTGTGGTGCAGTGGTCGTTGAATGGACGAGTGCCGTGTGTGTGGTGCGTACCCAAGGGCCAATACGGTTATCGCCATTCGTGGACAGGTCTACATGTTGACGAGTCTTTCTTGCTGCGTACAACTACAGGCAAATACATCCTGTGTATCGAGGCAGATGCTACGTTAAAGGATAGAGCATTTGAGATGCGGGTGATGCCCAAGGCGCCTTTGCCAAAAGATGAAGAACTCTCGATTGAAGATGCATCACAAGCCTATCGCCTTGTTGAACGACAGGCAGCGCTAGCACTTCAACGGCCATTTCGCAGTCTTTGTGTACTGTTGGGAGACTCTCGTCAGCCGTGCGATCTAGGTGGGGAGTCTTTCGTCACGTTGCGTGAGCGAACGAGTCTCAAGCAAGAGGTGAATGTGCTCATCGACTCTAAAGCACCCCTCCTGCTTGAGGTTCTTAAATGGTGTGGACGCTTTGTGGATGATCGAAAGACACTGGTTCTAGACGTAACACCACACAATTTCACGCCCCTGAAACTGTTTCTCGAGCACCATGGCTATGCTGTCCTTACTCCAGCAGAAGCTGTGGATTTCGAAGAGCGCGAGCGAGCTGAGATCGCCGCAGAAGCGAAAGCAAAGACTGAAGCAGATGAACAGGATCAGCGACATCGCCAAGAGATAGAGGAACAAGAGCTTGCATTAGCAACTTCTTCATGGAATAGTGGAAAGGAACATGATCTGATCATTGATGCGAACTGTACGAACCAAAGTACCAGCGAAAATTCACGGACACTTAAAAAGAACAGGAACGGTGCCCAAGATAAGACGACACAAGCGCAGACAACGGAAATGAAGGGAAATGAAAAAGAGTCCAAGGTCAACAGCAAGAATGATGAAGCACCTGCTGCAAGAAGAGGTAAAAAGCCTGAGAAGCTTCCTCGACTGCTGTATTATCCGACCACAGCCGCGACCATCAATGCCGTGCATGCTACGTTGACTTCTGGGGATGGTCTATCGGATCCACGGCGGTGTTGTGTGCTGATCAACCAGCCGTTCGGTCTTGAACACCTAGAGGAGCTAGCGGAGAATGCGGGTGAGAAGTTCCATCCTGTGTGTGCTGCCGAGATTTACGACGACTATTTCCGCCAAGTACGGATCTGGACTCGTATGGGTTATTCTGCCGCTGTTATCCAGCGTGAGCTTGACCAACGTTTTGAACCTGTCCGTGATGTTCTCGATGCCATCACGGCATTAAATTCAACCCCCAACTTTAAATCTTAGGGCACCAAGACTTGGTTGGTGGTAGATTAAAGTCGATAATTATACAGGAACTGAAAATGCTACGCTTCTCAATCGAAAACGTTACGCCAGAGCAGGTACGCCAACACCAGAAGGAACAAAGCTACACCATAGACGAGTATCCGGGCGATAATCCGGCAAGCTACCACATCCGCTGGTTGCAGGTCACCGTGCTTGATGTGACGTTGAGCTAGCACCGCAGCCATCTCGCGAGTATGACGTTCAGCTGGATCACGCTGGTTGGTCACCACTTCAGCGTGAGCGTGACGGCGGCGAAGTGCCTCTCGCAATGGCTCTTCGTGCCACTCAGGAAGCAAAACGGGTGTTGGAGGCGGCACTTCATCACGAATGACCTCGCCGGTTTTCTCTTCCTCCTCGTCATTACCAAAGGCGTGTGCAATACCCATGCCAGCGGTAGCTGCAGCTTGATCATTTATCGGCTCCGGTACCACCAAACTAGCGACGTACTCGGCTTCTTCACGCCGACGTTGCGTTTCCACACGCTCTTTCTCCTCTTCGTCTGCAGCGATGACATCAAGCACACGTTGGATTTCGCTGAGCATCGATGGGTCGACTCCCATCTTAAGTAGCACCTCCCTCTCAATGCGTGCTGAGCGGTAGCCGCTGTTTTTTTCTGCAGGCGACAAAATCGGCATTCGACGTGGCATAGGAGGTGACGACGTCATTGGTCCATCCACTGATGCTCCAGGTGTGTACATTCCAGTCATGGGCGTTCCAGGTGCTGACGACAGCATAGACTCTGTATCGAAGCTCCATCTAGTATCTGCCATTGACGAAGTCGGCGAGTACGGATGTTTCTCGTCGATATCTCGTCTCTCCATCTCGTGCTCCAGTTCCAGTTCCTGCTCCTGTGTCTCCTGTTTCATCTTCACTTCCGCTTCTTCCACGTCGTTCTGACGTCTCTCCTCGCTTTCAAGCGTGTGCAAGAGGTTTGTAGCCAACTCCGCCAAGAAGATAGAGGCTTCTGGGGACGCAGCCATCTCACTGGCACTGGTGAGACACTCACTTGAGCTGGAGATAATGCGGCGACCATCGTCGCTGGCGAAGAAGTCCACGACGGACTGTAGTGTCTGGAACAGCTGCTGTGTGGCCGCCTTGGTCTCGGGCGTGTTGAGTGCTTGCGCCACCTTGGCTACTGTGGCCACACTATTGAGCACCACGTCGCGGCCGCTGCGGGAGCTGGCGGCGCGCACAAAATCCTGTTGCAGCTGCTTGGTGCTCGCTCCGAGTTGCTGGCCACGCTCGGCCCCAAACACGCCGAGCGCATTGGCCAGCGCCGTGGCCACCAGCCGCGTGAGGTCGCGCGCTCGCTGTGGCGTAAGCGTCTTGAGGCGGTCCCACAGCAGGAAGCTCAGCACGGCGGGGTTGGCCACCGAGTCGGCCAGTCGCGCGGCCACGGGGTTCACCACCGACTCGTCCATCTTGGTCGTCGCCCACCTGCACCATTAACGTGAGAATTACGCGCAGAATTGACGCTATCACTCGACGCACCGCACGGCATCTACGATCATCGTGGCTAATGGGACAGTGAGAGGGTTCTACCTTGTACTACGTAGGTCAAAGGAACTCGGTTTGTGACGACTTCGCGTCGCTTCGACATATTCTGTCTCGTCTGCGAAAAGCCTGGCATATCGCATGGTATTCTGATTTCCAGTTTTTCTCAGTTGCAATAATTATTCCAAGTGAAAATGGCGACGCGGGGCGTAAATGGCGCGGCGAGTGGCACGCTGAACGAGCGCTTCATCAAGTGCGAGGGCTGCCGCGTGAATGTACCGAAGGAGGACATGCTGGCACTGGGGAAGTGCACAGTGTGTGGACGCCCGTACGAGGCCGTGGTGACGGCGGACGGCAGAGGGATCGAGGTGGCCACCGTGGCTTTTCATGGAGCGACGGCAGAGGTGAAGCCCAAGCGGAAGCGCTGGGCGGTGCTCACGTCCAAGCGAGGACGGACGTATTACCACAACACGGAGACTGGCGAGGATCGATGGGATAAACCCGCGGACTTGGACGCTGAAGCAGTTGAAGACGCTTTCGGTAGGAAGAGTTGACGCAGGAAGAAGCGAGTTGCTGACTGTTGCTGTTGTAGTGCCGTTCAAGAACGACGCAGTGAAGAAGGCAGTGCTACGTGAACAGATGAAGCAGGAAGCTACCAAGATGGGCGTGCCCATGGAGGTCGTGGCGGCTACACAGCAGCAATTGCAGCAGGAGGACGAAGCGGACGATCCGTTCGCGAAGATGGTGGGGCGACCGAAGAGTAAAATGCCGGTGGGTAAGACTCAGAGCCCCAAGAAGACTGTGTCGACAGTTGAGGCTGAAGAGGAAGAACAAGAGGAGACAACGCAGCAGGATCCGGACGCTAAAGCTGCTGGATCTTGCCTTGTCATGTGATCATCACTTCAACGTGAAAGGTGGACAGACGTCGTCTCCAAATGTCCAGCTGGCGATATTAGTGTATCGTACACAAAACCCTATTTTTACCCAATCAGCATGATTCATGCCAATCGTTTGATTGCGAGAAGGTTGCGTTACTCCATCTTGTGCTGCCCGTCGCGCTGCTTCTCGAGTCGATCTCTAGCCTCACGACGTGCCCAACGTCACGATCTGCATCACTCCTTCATTAGCACTTAGTTGTCGTCACGTAGGTGTCGTTTAGAGGTTCAACCGACTTCTGGATCCCGAGAAACGCCGCCCCAATGAGCAGCAATGGCTCCATGCAGCCGCCTCTGATCATTACGGCGTTACCACGGCCGCCAGCCACCGTCGGAGGATCCACATCCGCGTCGAGCTTGTCCTTGTCCCCAGCTCCGTCCTCAGCCAGCGCGTCCTTCTCACCGTACGCCAAAAGCCCCGCACCCAACGCCAGACGTGTCGCCATGGAAGGCAAGAGTCTCTTTACGTGCCATCAGTGCGGCGCTCTGCTCAAGTTCCAGTACAGCTCTGTGTCTATTGAAGAGAAGATCATGAAGCTGCGGTCTGTGGCGTACGAGCACCCGACGGAGCTGTGTGAGCAGCGAGAGAGCAAGGGGGACGAGGAGGAAGATCAAATGCCGAGACTCACGGAAGGAACGGACAACGGAGAAACCACAGACGCAGACGAGGAAGAAGAAGTGGCCCAGGCAGCTAGAAATTCACTGAGTCAGCAGCAGCAGCAGAAGACTCCGGTTGTTGTCCCCGAAATCGTGTGGGAACGACAACGTCTGAACAATTGCGGCGATGTCGATGTTTGGGTCCCTGCGGAATTCGATCTTATGAACGGAATTGCGACGTTCACAAGCTGCAATCGTGGAGATATTGGACAAAATATTGCAGATGTAGTGCCTGCACGTCTGCTGAACAAGCCGCACTTGTGGATTTCGGACTGGGAAGTAGATCGCTCTCTCTCTCACTGTGATGAAGAAGGATGGGTATACGCAGCGTCGTACGCTGATTTTGGCAGGATGGATAAACCTCGTATCTCGGAGGAAGAGCTAAGTGAGTCCAAAACTGAAGACGACGAAGCTGAAGTTGCAAATCAAACAGAGACTCAGGAAAGACTGGTGCGACGGAGACGTCTAATCCGCAAGCGCTCTATCGACGGCAGTGATCTTAGCTGGTTCCAAGAGCTGCTTGACTGCAGGTACGTCGTAGCAATGTACACACACATCTTATGAATTGGCACTGACGCTGTTTCTGTAGTACGCTTCTTTTGAAAAAGAGACTTCCAACCTGCCATGATTGCGAAGCCACAGTACTCTCCCGATTCACTCAGTACGTAAAAATAAGATAATAGCTGTCCTTGTGTTTTGCTGCAATATAATAACCTTGTATATCCGACTACAAGGGCCCTCAATGAGCTGGAGGATGATCGAGACCAGTACGAGCGCTTCATGACTGAATTTGCTGATGAGGAGCGGGCATCGGCGCGGACCTTTAGTGAAGGTTGCGACTATGATGTCGACGAGTGGCACGATGACCCTGATCTGCGTGCACTTGAAGAGGAGGAGCGACTACTGAAGGCTAAGTTGGAGACTATTGAGGATGAGACTGTACAAGTGACTGCAAAGCGGCGTGAATTATGGTCGACGGGGATGGATCTCGAGCAGTTGATCCACGGTACATTCGCTGAAGGTGCATTCCTGCAGCATTTGCTGGGTATGAGCCGCGATGAGCGCCAGTCGGTGGGTGTATTTGCAGTACATGCATCAGACATGCTGCGTCGCCTTCAGCGCTACAACGTATGCAACGACGTTTTTCATATCTGGCACGATGGACTGTTCGGTACGATCAATGGGTTGCGGCTTGGTCGCTTGCCGTCGAAACCTGTGGAGTGGGTGGAAATTAATGCCGCATTAGGTCAAGCAGTGCTGCTGCTTGCAACCATTGCAGATCGCGCCAACTTCGAGTTTTCACGTAACCGCCTCGTACCGCGAGGTAGTTTTTCGCGTGTGGTCAACATGTATGGCAAGGAATACAGTCTTTACAGCGACGGTGGCATGTTCCGCCGCCGAGGTTTTAATCAGGCCATGATTCTATTCCTCGAGTGCGTGGAGGATGCAGGTCGTCGCGCCATGAAAGAAGAACCGTCGCTGAAGTTTCCGTACAAGGTTGAACGCGGTAAAATTGGTGGTCTGCCTATTTCGCTCGGCAATGACGAACAGTGGACTCGAGCGCTCAAGTACATGCTCACGCACCTCAAGTGGCTACTGGCTTGGATTTCGAAGCGCTATTGAAAGACAGAAGAATGAATGAATGAACAAAGTCGGCTGGATGTCTGGCCAGTAAGCATGTACTCGCGTCATGAAAGCGAACCAGTAAGTAAATTGTTTAGTTGCGTTTTTTGCTTGGATTTTGCTCAATACTTCGGTCGTAGGAGATGTCAAACAGATACCCACACGAACCTTGGGCGTCACACAAGGAGACGTTATAATTCCATGTTCGCGTTATTCAGGCTAGCCTTATAGAAGTTGGTGAATGGCCTTGTGAATCGCATTAGCAGCGTGCAGCAGTTCTTCTTGAGTCGTGGAACGACCCACTGACAAGCGAAGCGTGCCCTTGGCGAACTCGGGAGCCACATGCATGGCAGCCAGGACATGCGAAATAGTAATGTGCTCCTCCTTGCTCTCAGGGCCCTTCTCCTTGTCGTTGCTGTCTTGCTTGTGGCTGTGACAGGCCGATCCTGCGCTAGCGTAGACACCGTCCGCCTCGACCACTTTAGTTTTCACGCATTACAACGTTAGTTCGTAAGGGTGAAGATAATGAGCACTTCTTACACATGTACTTACGGTCGAGAAGACGCGACGCATTGATGTTCTCAAAGCTGATGCTGAGCGTGTTAGGCAACGAGAGTTCCGGGTGGCCATTCACTTGGTAACTCACGTTCGTGAGACTGCAATGCTTTTGGATCTGTTCTAGGAGAAATGCCCTGCTCTCCTGCATGACGACCGCGTACTCGTGCAAGTTCTTCTCTACTAGTGCACAAGCTTGACCCAGCGCCACCACCAGTGCCACATTTTCCGTTCCACCACGTCGTCCATTCTCCTGTGAGGCACCGTGAATGATCGTGTCCACCACCGTTCCCTCACGAATGTAGAGAGCACCAATACCTTTCGGCGCGTATAGCTTATGTCCCGCAACAGTGAGCAAATCCACTCCGAGGTCCTGGACGTTGACACGCACTTTGCCAATTGCCTGACTGGCATCTGTGTGCACGACAATAGGCAAACGACTATCCTCTTCCTCCACGAATCGTTGCACTGCACGGGAGATCTCGGCCACTGGCTGCAACGAGCCCACCTCATTGTTAGCAAGCATGATTGACACCACACACGTATAATCCGTGAGTGCATCCAGTACGTCCTGCACGCGGACGCAGCCGAAGCGATCCACAGGCAGGTACGTGACCTGAAAGTCCTGCGTCTCCAGCCACTTGCACGTCTCCAGCACCGCCACATGCTCCACACAAGACGTGACGATGTGGTTTCGTCCGCTCTGACGCTTTGCCGCCAGTGCTGCGCCCTTGATCGCGTAGTTGATGGACTCGGTGCCGCCTGACAGGAACACAACCTCGCTGGGGTCCGACGCAGCCAACATGGACGCCACTTGGCCACGCGCATTGGCCACTGCCTTCTTGGCTGTCTGACCCAGCGAGTAGGACGATGAGGCATTGCCAAACTGCAGACCGAGGAACGGCAGTAGTGCCTGCAACGCGGCTGGATCCACGGGCGTCGTGGCGTTATAGTCGAGATACACGCGCATCTTGGTCTCCCTTCAGTCGCTTGGCTTGTGAATGAGGAGCTGCGACTTGAGCTGCACGACGTGACGACGACAAGAGGATGGGCGAGTCGCTGCTGATTCGGTGAAATGGGGGAAAATATTCGGCGAATAAAAGTGCACTTACTTGTGTACGAATGGTGTGGCAACGACTTCAACTTGTTGCTGTCTCTTTAGCTGCCAGTCGAGTTTGTACCTATTCGCTCCTTGTCATGATCCTCACAAATGTTAGTCATCCCGTTGGTGGCGTACATCCCCGACGACCAGATCATAAATGACGAAATGCCAAAGTCAAATCCCCCATCTTTGAATTTCACCTTTCCGCGGGGCGTGGCGTCAATCTTGTAGTGTTTTCCTTGGCACTCTGTATCTTCATACACGACTAAATGGCCGGCTTCAGGCAGGTCCCTGAACTTGAGAGAACGAGTGCGGTCGTTGAAGCACGGTACTGAGTAGCAGCGCTGCGTCTCCGAGAAAGCCCAGTGCACGTAGTAACCGGAAAGATTGGACCCGTCGTATAAGTAAACGTGACCAGCGTCAGTAGTCATGCAGGTAGTTGTCATTCCAACGAAAACAACTGACGACACCCGAAAGATGCGCATCGAGTGTTACTTGATCAGACAAACGATAGTTTGAGAATGAAATGCTTGCACCACAGCATTTGACAGTGTCAAATGGACACACGAATCCGAGGTCCAGAGAGATTTAACCACCCATTTTGGGAATACCGCTGTTGGTGTGGGTGAGTGAGTGAGTATTGTGCCAGCATTTGACATGGAATTCCACCCGACGTATCTACCATGTAGCCACTCTTACCACATCACGCTGTTAGTGCTAGTGTTAATAGAGCATGACGACAGTACGCTCTGATAATGGCGATGTGAAATGGCCACTGCCATACAAACCGTGTTTGTCACATGTGACGTGGCACATAACCTCACACTTGAGTGATCACAAGAAAACACTGTGATCCACATAAGTAATCGTTCCTAAAATACGTTTCAACCACACAACTGACTACCGCAATGGGAGGCGATGAGGTGCGTGTGCTAGGTAGTATTTCCTGCTAGTGGTCGACCGGTTCGATTCCTTTATTCTACCACCACGTCCTAACGTTTATTCGCACTGTTTATCGGTTCATCCTGTGCTCTGCAGTCTCCGAACCAGCTCCCTACGCTTCTTGTGCGTTCGCATTCGATCTCCATGCGCTTGACACTGTAGCTAATCCACCACATTGTCAATGCATGCAACCAGGGAAGTGCTGCAGCTGGAATGATTGGTCGTATCTTCTGCCACCCACTGGATACTATCAAGGCTCGACTGCAGGCCAGCACAGCCTCGGGCCAAACTATTGCGTCACAGCTTAACCTCCGTGCTTTCAGGTGGGTTAGCGTCAAAGCTTCAAGCTGGTAATTTGGTAGACTTACAGTTTGATTTAGTGTACAGCACTTGCGGGGTCTGTACCGGGGCATCGGAGTGAGCATGCTCGGCTCAGCGCCTGCGACTTGTCTGTACATGACATCGTATGAAGTGTCGAAGGACGCACTGAAGAGCGTTGAGAGCCTGAGTGGCAGTCCATCTCTGCTGTACTTAGGTGCGGAATGGCGGCTGAAGCACTGAGTTGTGTGCTGTGGGTGCCTATCGATGTCATCAAGGAGCGCATGCAGGTGCAAGGGCAGACCTCGGGGGCAGGTCAAAAAATCTATTACCGCAATACGCTTGACGCCATGCAGACGATTGCTCGCACTGAACGTCTTGGTGGCCTATACAGAGGCTATGTAGCTACCTTGCTCTCCTTCGGACCGTTCTCGGCGCTCTACTTTATGTTTTACGAGAAGGCCAAAGCGTTCGCACAGAAGCGAGTCGGCACAGAGGAGCTACCAGCGCAGTACACGCTGGCAAGCGCTGCGATTGCTGGTGCTACTGCGTCGTTTCTCACCAACCCACTGGATCTTGTTAAGCTACGACTCCAGGTACGCGTAGTATTCTTCCTCTGCTGTATTTGCCAAGGTGACATCTAAGTTTTGGGTTTTCGAACGACGTTAAGGTCCAACGTGCCTACGCGACTGAAGGAGCTCCAGCAGCTTATCACGGAATCGTAGACGGTCTCACGCAAGTAATCAGGTATATCTATGTCATTTGCTGGCTTTTGCATTTATTTGATCGTCTAGTTTGATTGACTTCACTTCTGGTCGGTGAAAACTTGCCTGACGTTTTATGGTTTGATGTAGAACGGAGGGTGTGATGGCGCTGTACAAGGGTGCAGGAGCGCGTGTTGCCTTTCACGCTCCATCGACTGCTATCACGATGTCTCTCTTCGAAAGTTGTCGACGGGTTTTTCCTCTCTTCTTGATGCTTAGATACCAAACTAGAAGACTTCTGCTTTCTCGTTTTCTGTGCTTCTCTCACAGGTTGAGCGTCATTCGACAATAATCTCATTGCCTCGACTCCTTTCGGAACCTGTTCTTGCTCTTCTTTTACTAATACCTCGCTCTTGATAGACACCAAAGCAGTCTGGTGTGAAACGAGTCCTGCACTTGATGGGACGAGTTGATGCGTTTGCTTACGACCATCGCTATCATCAAGAGCGCGCTTTTGGATCACGCCTATTAGTCGAGGCTCTGTCTTTACGTTGTCATACCGGAGCACCTCGGTGTGCTCAATCGCTCCACGTAGCTCCAATTTCTCTCGTTTCCTTTGTAGGCGAGAATTCTCGAAGGCTTGCTCCTCTGCAGCAATAACATTTTCCCACTCATCCTGGAGATCATCCAAATCTTCCGCTGCCTCCTTCGAAATCTGCACCGTATTGTATTCCACTGGAGCTCCACCACAGCCACCAGCTGCAGCATTTTTACCGTTCCAGGTAGATACGAGCAGCGGGCAATCATCATGAAGACGCAGTTCTAATACACAACCTGCCGATATACCATGCTCTTCAAGAACCATTACGTTTGCCTCTTCACCGATTAGCGTGTCACCCAATAGATCTGCTGGTCCCATATAGATAATTGTTGTTCTGTAAGTTCTTCCATCCAATATTTGATATAGTTGACTGTGTGGTGCGAATTCACAAAGATCTGCAATAAGTTCTCCTTATCAGCAGCCATTTTGTCTGGGATTCTTCGTCGTCTGAGCTGCTACCTGCAGCTTCTTCCAGCTCCAGAGCCACCTTCGGCAATATGGCAACTGCTGGTGGTAGCTTTAGGAAAATGTGGAATGACGTTGTTTCAGCGCGCTGAATTTTCGACTCCAAGCGTTCATGCAAGCGTTTGCGGACTGGCGAGGTTTCTTGCTCCCGCTCGCGATTGCGCTTGAATTTCTTTCGCATCTCGCATTTCGGTGACTTATTGCCATTAGCACCGTGATCGTAGCTATCAGAATTCGCACGCTGCCGCTTGTTCCAAGCTTTCTTGTCCGGAGGAGGGGGAGATAGCGATGACACATCACCAGAGTGCTGTACAGAAGGGTCTCCTTCCAAAAGATACCTTGTTGTCTTCCCCAACGGCAGCATTACGGGAACCTCCATTTCCACAGAGTTCTCGTCTCCATGTGCACCTGAATAGATGACACGACGCGTACGGACGTCTGTACCCGCTTGCTCTCGTTCACACCCATATAGTTTACCACTACCCAGCAAATGTAACTTCCCATGCGTAGCTCCTGTCGGTCGCACTGCTCAAAAGTGCAAATGTGTGGTGTGCCGTGTTGACGACAAGCATAACACCATCTTCCAAAAACTGAAAGTTACTTCGACAAACGCCACTATGACAATCCGCAATCTTCTCCACCTTAAAGCGCGTGTACTGATCACCTAGGTGAATTTCAGATTGCTCAAAGCCGCAGACTGCTGGTGCGCAGTTTTCTTCTTTGAATCCTGTAGAAGATTTAGCGATTGCTTCGAGCTTCACATTTTTGGACGCAGGTTCTTCATGTTCGAGCTCGTTAGCTATTGAGTTGAGTGGCGTTTGCATCTGATGGTGCAAAGCTGCAGCTTGTAACTGGTCGAACAACCAGTTTTGAATGAGCCAATACGCTCGCATCGGACACACGCGCTGATCCAGCTCAGCGTCGCCAAACGTGCTTGTACAATTTTCATCACACGCGTGAATATATTTGTGCAGCAAGCAAATGTACACACGACGGCGAGGTGATCCCGAGCACTCTAAATCTCTGTCCATGCTCACAATTTTACCACATCCTTTGCCCGTGCATGGTTCACCAGTCTCGAAACGTAGCTCCGTCGCATTTAACGACAATAATTTGGCCCACTCGGCAATCTTCGCCATCACGTCCATCTTGTGTTTGACTCGAGCCATCCATTCCAGAGAAGCGAAATCAGTCGACGCTTCCAGTTTCACTTGGCCTTTGACCACTTCACCAACTGTTGTGACTGTTGCGGGTGATCGGCCTCCAGAAGTTTAACATCGTATGCACTGCGTCTTTCGGGGTCACTTAACGTCTCGTAGGCCAATCTGAGTCGTGCGAACTGGGTCGAGTCCACTTCCCGCAACTTGTTCTCATCCAGTTCGTCGTCCTCATCTTTGCTTTCGCGTTCTCTCTTGCGACTTGCACGCTTCTTGTCTGGGTGCAGCAACAATGCGAGCTTTCGGAACTGCTTCTTGACGTCCTCCGTGGTGACTTTAGCATCATTTTCCAGCTCTAAAAGCTGGTAAAAGTCCAGTTTCTTCTTCTCTTTCTTCGTGGAGTTGCCGTCCTGGTACGGATTCCAGCTGCGCGCGAGCTGTTGCAGCCGCACCTCCACTGCCTTCCACTGGCCGCTAGTGCTGTCGTGTAATTGACTACGCAACGTGCGCGCGTCTGTCGGCAGAATGGCACCACGGGCCTCAAACTGCGCGATTTTGGCCAGAAGAGCGCGGCGCTTTTGCTGCTCCAGAGGCGACAGCCCCGTACGATGAGGAAGCTCCATATGAGGGGGACGGAACACGGACAGTTACGGGGACGAAGCTTTGACGTCGAGGATGCGACCCGTTGAATTGTGTCGTTTCTTTAGAATTAAGCAACGTAGAGAAATGCTCTAGGATAGGTCCCAAAGGCTTGAAATTAGAATTTAATAGCTTTCCATAACGTAGTTTATGACGTATGTAAGGATTCAGCGTCCCATCTGTGAGCTTCAAACGCCGTCGACATTTCTGGAAAACCTCAACGTAGCAACATGCTCCGCGCCAGCTTCAAGCTTCGAGGGACGGTGTTGCTGGCTCTAGCACTTGCACTGGCAGTGTCGGCGACGGACTGCAACGTCACGGAATCGAAGAGTGCCTCGACTTCAGCCTCCTCGGATGAGCTGGATACAACAAATGTAGGCGAAGATGACGAAGATGAATACGGAGGCGATGCAGGAGAAGGTGAAGGCGGTGATACCATCTTCGGCACACTGGGCATTAATGGATGGGGACACCAAGGATGCACTGAAGAGGCGCTTTGGTGCCCATCGTTAGGCATACCGCTATCCCGCGATCCGAAGAACGGCTGCCAGTTCCCACGTTGCCCGTAAATGGACATCTAGCGAGATGCATGGATTGCATTTGGCTCAGGTGAATAGGACGACAGCAACAAGTTGTTGTAAACAGCAGCAGAGAACAGCTAGATTCTAAGTAATCGACGATATTTGTACCCCGCATCATATAGGTGGTTCGCGATGTCAGAGTGTCAGAAGCAGGTGGTAACAAGCGCGATTTTCTGTTAAGGAGTGATCCCTGTAATGGGATATCCATTCTCAGGCTGTGCAATACGATGTCGATGCACACAAGAATGGCGAGATCTACTTGGATTGCGCTTGTAGCTTTTTGTCCTGGTTGATGATGTCGATGACATTGTCGCTGATGACACCGTCGATTGCGTGGCGTTTCTGAAGCTGCACCATTTCGTGATTCGTATTCTGGTCACCCCATGTGAGGAGCACGCTGCCCAAGTCCTTTTTCACTAGCGACGTGAGCTCCGGCGTCTCAATGAATGAGTTGGAGTTGGACACAATGCCTTGGAGCTTTTCCATCTTGACGAGATTAGTAGCGAATTGAAGCGTCATCCGCGCGTCCATCGCATGCGGGGCCATAGATCCGTACGTCAAAAACAACACAGGGTACTTAGCTTGCTTCGCGCGAAGAGCAATGCATATACTGGGGTCGAAGCACGAAAAGAAAATGCGACGCGAGCCAGCGTAGTCAAACACGCACTGGAGCACCCTGTCGATATACGCGTTGATGGCGAAACAGCTCAAACTTCGCATCTCTGTGCGGAAGAAGTCGTCAGGGTACTTCACCTCAATGTTTAGACCAACTTCGGCAGGAACATGCTTGAGCAGATCTTCCAAACGGGGGAAGAAGTCCACGAGATGACCTTCTTCTGTAGCGCTGGTATTATCACCGAGTGGTCCGTGTTTTGGAGATGGCAATCCCTTGTCTCCTTGGAGGCGTGCCCAGTGCTTCTTAACGCGATCCTGCAATACTTGGCGTTTGTTCCCCTTGTGCGGTACCGGAGCCGTATACGACTGCGTCAACTGGCGGAAGGACATATCGTGAATACCGATCTCGTACATCTCAGGTTTTGTACCAAACGAACGTGCATACTTATCCTCCAGACCAACGTTCACCATGAAATCGTGGTAGATGACGGGCACTCGGTCTTTTGTCAGCTGCACGTCAAACTCTACGAAGTCAGCACCGCTCCGTCCAGCAAGAATGAACGATGCGAGCGTATTTTCTCGTGTTAACGCAAGGCGGTACCCGTCGACCTGATAGTAGGATCGGCCCATACCTCGATGACCGATGGTGAGAGGTGGCCGCTCCCGCCAGTAAGAGCGCCATACACTCACGATGTTGTTTTTTGGGTGAACGAATGGGGTCAATACTAAGTATGACAACGTGATCTGACCAACAACGCCCATTCCTGAGGAATGAATCGGAATCGTTATTTCCGCTTCTCCATGATTGCCAATCTGTGATGGAAGAAGGTAAGCCGATCCCAAGATATTGTTTTTGGAGTAGACGCCAGTCGTGGTGTCTCTCATACAATCGTAAATGTCTAGTGTCCATCGGTGAGAGTGTCCCTCGCTTTGATCTCCAGTACCGTTCACTACAGCGGCAGGCAATTTCACTCGGAAAATCTGTGCATGTGTGCTGTCCGTGTAGTGGAGAGTAGGCGTCTTCTCTGATTCGGACGAAGATAATGCTTTGTGCCTTTTACGAATGTAGTCTTCCCGAATCAGAAACACCTTTTCGCTTCCTAGCGTTATAACAACCTTCTCAAATTCCAGCATGTGCAAAGTCACATCACTTTTCGCCTTGAACAACGCAGGTTGTTTGGACCAGTAGCCAAAGAGCCCCATCTCGTTAAAGAAGGTGTCGCTGTCTACTACCCCCAGGACATTTGATCCTGTGGAGGATTCAGGCCCTAGTAGTTCAACAGCGCCCGATTCAACATAGAAGACTGTCCGTTTTCGCTCTGCGTAGTGTAAGATCGTCTCCCCCTTCACATACTTTTTAGAGACAACTTTGCTGGCGAGATAGTCCACATCGATCGCTTCAAACGACTGCACAAACGCCAATCTTGACAGCCAGGATGACTTCAAAGTCGAAGGTAATGTCGGTCCGTTGGGATCATTGTTCAGGTATCCTGAAATGTCGACTCTATCTTGCTGCTGATGCGTTTTCAAGAGCTGACGCAATTCCGTTGACTCTTTGTCCAGCAATGCTGCACTCTTGGACTCAACAGGAAGTGATTCCCACTTGACTGGAGAAATACCGGTCTTCTTTGTCTGTCTCTCGTGGCGCATTTCAATCGTCACTCGGTCGTGTTCTGGCTCACAATTTAGCCACTGAATGGCCGGCTTAGCGGTATTGAAGCTTCCAATCCACAGTTGCAGCTCAGCTGTATGAGTCGCGGGATTAAGCCATCCACTCTCGACGTACTCTAGCACATCTGCGTCGAGCGCGCTGGGAACACCGTAGAATCCATCGTCGTGTTGAAGGCTCAAAATATTCCGGTTCAGAGCTTCTTTACCGTCCACTGCGACCACATTATCTAGTGTAAACACTTCTAGCTCAGCAAACTGTAGAGAGCATGACGCGCCAGCATACTGCAGTCGCACATAGCGACCCTGGACTGCAGGAAACTCTAACGCCGAATCATGAGAGTCATCCCCATGTAAACTCTCACCAATAGCAAAGTTCATTGATCGTGCGCGGCTGCCAAACGAATTTTGCACCTCAATCGCTCGCACAGAGGAAGCACTCACCGCTGCCTTCGCTTGCGCTTGTTGATATGAATCTTCCCCACGACTCAGCGGCTCGTTCGAGATGAAGAGCCACAGTGGAGGAGCAGGAGAAGACGTTGACGCCTTCGACGTGACTGGCGGTCGGCCATCTGGATGTCTCGCTTGTTCATGATACGTCATGGCATTCCACACGTGAATGCTGGAGATGGCGTAGTCCTTGCCCAAATCCACTTCCCACCACGGGTTCATCTCCTTGTTGGTGCGACAGCAGCGCCACTCCTGGAAGCCATTGGTGTGACCATTGTTGCCCAGCTTGGCCTCGCGTGTGCCTGGCATCGGAGCTCTCGTCGTCGCGTACGTCGAGCTCTGTGTGGCCAGAGCTCGTCTGTATCACAACGCGCTGTCAGCATCTCACACTCTCAACAAAGCTATGAAACTTTATACTTACAGCGCTACGTTGGAGCCAGGGGCGATCGTGAGCGTCCTGTTGCCTGGCAGTCCCTCCCACGAGAGCAGCTCGCGCGTCTCTGCGTGCTTCACCACGTACTTGTACTCGAGTGTGTTAGTGGCGGCCACGAATGCGACAGTCGCGCGCCATTTGCTCTCGTCCTCTCGACGCTCGACGAGCTCCATGGCCACTGGACGCAGGGAGGGAGTGAGACGAGAACTCGATCAAACACAACAAGACGCACCAGCCTTCTCGACGTCCCAGGCGCCGAGCTCCGTAGCGCTGCCTAAGAGGCATACGACGCGCTCGCTTGCGTCGCCCAGCAGTCGCACGGCGAACTCCACCTGAGCTTCAGAGCGCTGCTTGGTCATGGCGTCCATCGAGTGTTTAATGAGGGAATCTTTCTTGTCCCCTCAGTTTATCGGCGTGACGTTGCTAAAACGAGGGAAAGGTCAATTAGTCTGTAAAATGTAACTTGACCAACCCAAGCAGAAAAGTTGCATGACAAAACGCATGGGAATTTGACAAAAATAGTATAATTCCAATCTTAAGTGACAAGAGTAGTAATATCCGTGACAGTACCAGTAGTAGGTATCACCTAATCTCACCCCTACATTTTCTCGCCAGGTTCAGTATACGGTAATCATCATTGCGACAGAAATAGTATATACGGAATAGAAATACTCATGGAGAAGACCTTGACTATGGCGCGAGTTGGTCAAGCCTTAGTAGTTGATGGTTTACTTGCGCATCTTTAAACAAGTTGGTAGTTGCTTCTCAGATGGTTGAGGTCAGTTCTATACTATTATTGTCAACAGCCCTGATGTTACAGTAGAAATAATAGGGAGGTACTAAACACGTCAGGACGCGTGAGGACGCCAGCAGCTATGAAAGTTTATGAATCGCAAAGCAAAGAAATTGGAAAATATCGTGTGGACCCGTCGTCGGGTGATGTCTATTTCGTCTATAATCAGCGGCTATCTATGCAGGTTGGAAGACGGGTGACAATCAGCAAAAACCATTGTACATGTGGATTTATGGATCAACATTGTATACCATGCAGACATCTCATGGAGCGTGCCAGACTCCATCGCCAACAAGCATGTGCTCGTAGCACTGAAGAAACAAGCCTTCAAACACTACCGAGGCGAAAGAGAATCTCTGGACAGGATGGTTGCAATGTTGCAGAACACTGTAGCCCAAAGCAATTGGCAAGCAGCAGCCATGCAACCGACTCCAAAGAGGCTATGGGCACACAGAAATGAACTCACTGAGTATCAGGTGTGGACAATATGAGAAGGAGTGGAAACGAATGTGGGGTATCCTATGCAGTATCTGCATTACTTGGCTGTGGACACAGAGGAACAGAGTTGTACACCAACAGGAAGAAATAACGATTAAAGGTAGTGTGCTAGAATTTTGGACCACCGGACAGCGACAACTGAAAGAAATTGCACAACGAGAGCGGAGATGACCAGACAAGTTGGAAAACGGAACAAGACTGCTCCTATGTCAGTACAGCCTTGAGCGACAACCCATAGCTACAGTACCGACTAAGACAAACCAAGTACAACCACCGATTCCGAAAACGGAATCGGAGTTGTTAGCCAGGCTGAGGATCAACCAGACAGCTAGTCGTCGATAAACTGACCAAATAGAATCGTCTGCCTCTCTCTCACCATGCAGACATCTCATCAGCGTCTTGAAACCAAGAGAAGAACTTCGGTCAACCTACCACTTCACGAAGAAATACGAAGACCGGATGGCGTAACGAAGCCTCCTCCCAGCAAGAAACCATTAGGACGGCCGCCAACAAAGCGTAAACGAAGTAAAGGTGAAACTGAAACGGGGGGAGCTGCAGGAACGTACCATTGCAAGGGATGTGGCCAACCCAACCACAACATAAGGACGTGTCGGAAGGTACCTACGTAGACGACGTTCAGATCGATGCTTCAAGTCATAAGTAAGTAAAGGTATTGTGAGAAGTTACCAAGTTCCAAAGCGTTTCCTGGGCAAAATCACTTTGCAAACGACTAGCATAAACGACAAGAAAAAACCTTTAGTATCCGAACTGTAGTCGGCACACTTCAGCTCAACCTTGTTGGCGCAATTACTTACTACAGTACTAGCGGAGTGCGCTGATCACAATAGAAACTAATTAGAAACGAGTTAGAAATGTTTGTTTATTTGTGACAAAAGCGGCATACTTGATGCAATTTGTTCGCCAGTACCCGTAGGACCGTCCCCACTGGTACTGGCGAACATTTTCTAGCAGGTTCACCATCTTGCTATACTAATCTTGTCACTTAAGATAGGATCTATACTAGTTTTGTCAAATTCCCCAAAACGCATGTACATTATTTTCGCTAGTAAAACTCGTCGTGGCCACCGCTGTTCAGTTTAGAGCAACACAGTGACGTTCAATCGCCACAGATCGGACCACAAGAACGTTGTAGGGTATACTAGTCTTGCGGTATCCTTCACCGTGTGGCCGTGCACCTCGTAGACGTAGACATTGGTGAAGCGGGCACGCATCAATTTGATCATCACGATTGCCCATAGATCTTTCGAGCTCACGAGGAACTTCTCGTTCACAATCACGTACCCGGAGCAATAAACCCCATCCGCCGAGGCGAATTTCATGCCTTTGAAGAAGACGTAATTGTTGTAGTCTGAGATGAGACCAAAGCGTGCTTGCAACATGGCACCTGTTGAGATCTCAAAATTCGTGGCAACTCCCCGCTGGACAAGTGTTGCCCTCTCGTTTGCGGACGTATCCGTGCTAACACTTGATCTTTGTCGGATCTTGTCGAGCCTGAGGCATCGATAAATCTTGCGAAGAATTGCAAAGACCGTGACGGTAGACAGGAGAAAGATCATCGGGCTGAAAGACGCGGAGAGGAATTTGGCATCCTTTTCAGGGAATTGAAAAGATGACCATAGGCGCAACGGAGCCATTTCAGCGAGTACCGGTGTCACTTTAGCAATACCAATTTTGTACACAGAGTCGGAGTACGTCGTCATCTCTGCTACCACGGCGGTTGAGAGGGCCACTATCTTCTGCCGGTTTTGGTGAACCATCTCGAACAACAAGGTGGCAAATGATGGGTCGATCCGCTCTTGAAACACGGAGCTCAAAAAAAGCAACCAAGCAAAAGTACACAGTGAACAAGTCGGCATGCATAAGCTCTCTGTGGACTAGCACTGGTGTCGATCCCGCAATCAAAGCTGCTCTCGACAATGCGAATTCGTTGATCGACCAGAAGGAATCTACCACCCATGAAACCAGTACGAAAACTCCTCGCATGACGAGGGCTGCAGTCGAAATCGACGCGAATGGGTCTCCCAGCCAGAGTTTGCCTGATCGAATCTTCTGGTATGTGACTAGGGACAGCACGACCAGAGCATAGATGACCTGCAATCCGAAGAAGAAATGAATACAATGCACCCAGGCCCACGAATCGATCGTCACCGCCTCTCCAACCCATTCCCAGCGTGTTAGCGCATTGGTCGCATTAACTCCATTGAGCAGCGAGTACATCGTGCGAACATTGCACTGGCTGTCGCCATTATAGAATCCACGTTTTCGAGCAGTGAGTACACGCTTGACAGGCTCCATCTCTGGATCCCGAGGAATACTACTCAAAGAGAGATAGCTTTCGCTCGTAATCCCCACCACTTCGTATATTTGAAAATCCGGAGACCGTTGATACGGATAAGTTAGCGCTACCATGTAGTACTGTGCCACAGCCTTGTCTTGCATATCACGCACTAGTGTAAGCATACCCAGCACAGCTGGTCCTTGCTTGTGATGGTCACGCTGCTCATACTCTTGCACAGATAATGACACCGTCACCACAAACAAGTTGCTGAGATCATTGCGTGAACGAACTAAATTGTACACTCGCACTTCGGATGGATCTCCTGACTTGAGCTGACTGAAAGAACAATCTACCACCACGACCACGAGCTTCAAGTCGGCCAGGATGGTGACATTATACTTGGTTGAAGAAACGATATTCTCGTATCCTTGACTAAGGAAGTCGTAACTATATATTGCCGAGTCAAAAAGTGGCAATCTCGAGCAGCCATCGGTGGAGGTATTCGTGCTGGACTCAAGGTACAACACGTAGTCTCGTGGTGTTGTGTCGTTGCCCAGAACGTCTATCACCAGTGGACTCTCGCGTATCAATCCATCTCCAACATAGCCACTGATGAGCGACGATGTGAACACTCGAAGAGTTTCTGTTGGGTTATGGGCACCACTTAGAATATGCAGCGCCCACCACGTAGCTGTCATGGAAGCGTAGACATAGATGCAAGCAGATAAGATTGCTCCAAGCCGACGTGCGAGGTTCAAAATTTGCCGAGTCCACTTGTGCTTCTTGCCCTTGAAACGAACAGCAATAAAATCGCCTTCCTGAGTAAATGCTGTTGAATCAACCGATGTTCCTCGCGGTCCTCTCAGCTGGACGTGCTTCGTCATGATGACCTTGCCGCTTGGCGTTTGGTACCAATTTAATCGTGGAGTCGGAATGAAAACTGCTTCAAGATAGTTTCATACTAACTCGAGAATCCTCCAGCCATCAAGATTTTCTTCTCCGCCCAGACGCGCGCATTTCTTTTCAGGTCGATGAGATTGCTGCCCCGCGAGGAACCCCGGAACTGTGAATTTTTACTGTTGATTGCTGTCCGAAGGTAAGAATAGCTCAAAATTGGCATCAAACAGTACTTCGATCTCGGAAATTCAATTCGGGGTAGTGGATCCAGCCGTGCTGGATGATGTTCAAGTAGACGAAAGGTGCATATTGATACCCATCGCCCGAGCTTGCATTGTATCAATAGCGTTCGACTTGCAAACGCACGAAAGCTGCTTTCTCTCAGATCGTTCCTGTGTGCGAGGAGGATGTGTCTAGCAGCGAAAACGTGTCTATTATAAAAGCGAAATGCTGCCGTGAGTTCCTGCATCACCTCACCAGTTTTGCCATCTCGTTGCGACGTTATTGAGTTGGGGTCGGATACATGTACTGTAGTACAGTATTTGCCTCGCACACTTGCAATTTCATTTTGATCACCTGAAGATCGGCAAAATGGCTACAATTTTACGACCGGCGGAAACCCTGTTATAGCATGAGCCCATCACAGATATTTGTCGCTAAATCGTAGACATTTCGTCTTATTCGTCGTCGTAAATCGCCCCATCACAACAAAACTGCGCATGGACGACCGAAGTGGCGGCCGCGCGGCCTCTCCAGACGCAGTATCTAGCTCATCCCAGGCCGCAGAAGCACAGCTAAACTCCGCAGATGCATCTACTGCTACAGACCCGCGGCATTCTGATCTCTCGCGGTTGTTTATTGTATGCGGACGCGAGCGCAAAGTGGACGAATTGCGCGCACTCTTTTCGATGTGTGGAGCCATTAAACACCTGCATTTGGCGCTAGATCGGAGCAAAAAGTCGCGGGTTGGTCGTTAAAATACTACGCAATGGCGTCTGTGAAGTTATAACAATCTTATTGCGGTTAAAACAGGGCTTCGCCTTCCTACAGTACGAAGATCCGGCCAACGCAGCTATGGCCATTGACAAGTTGGACCATATGAAGCTGGAAGATGGACATATCCTCAAGGTGGACACTTGAGTTAATGTTATTACCGCTCTGTAGTTGCTGACGTGTTGTTGACGTTGATCGTAGGTGACGGTGGCCAAGGAGCGACCAGTAGGCGGCAATGGCAAATTAAAACGGGGCCAACATGCTCGCCAGGATTTGGATGAGAAGTCGGAGGGGGAGCTGCAAGACAGGGGAATTGATGCTCAACTGCCGGGAAAGAGACAACGGTCTAGTCCACCGGTTGCAGCCCTACCATTGGGGCCGAGTCGCGTGACGCCAGGGTTTCTACTGGAAAATCGCCAACTCGACGATGCTGTGAAAATGGCGCAATTGAAGGCGGATACAACTGTTGCTAATCAGTTGTCATTGTCGACTGGAAAAGTCCACAAGGACATATCGACGGAGCCGGATGTACAGGTGGAGCAAGTGATCCGGGCTATGTTGCTTGCAGTGGAGCAAAACGCGACGCAGATCGAGACGAGTAGTGACCTTTTTGCTACATATCAGCACGTGATGTCTACGCCTGGTTTAGCTAAGCAAAAGCTAACAGTCATGGTTCCAGGAGCAGAAGAAGAAAACACCACAGATTCTTTAGCATCCAGTATTCGGTCAGTGTCGCTGGCGGTAACTCCAATGACAACTCGAGGGACTGCTTTCGACTCGCTACAGGCCCCAAGAGTAACAACGAGAGATGGAGGAATGCTGCCACCTTTTCGCTCAAAACATCATCTTCGCAGACGACGGCAGAGTTTGGACGGTAGCGGTTCCAGTACAGAAGACGGATCTGACGGGAGTGGCGTTCGCCGTAAACGAAGCAACACAACGACATCACCTCCGTCGACGATTAAAACCCAGTTTCGCGCTAACCCACATCCGTTGTCCCCGCCGAGAAAATTTTCTGATCGAAGTGACATTAGCCTGTCACCCGATGTTTTGAAAACCGAGATAATATCGAAAAAGGTATGTAAACGACAGTCATCGGGCGATGCAATTGAGGAACCTTATCGATTGGCGAAGCAGCTGGCAACTCAGGAGAGGCGAGAACACGATAGTGGTATCGTAGATCGAGGACGTACTCGACCAACCATCTCCGATGTAGATAAAGGCTATGGAAAAGATCGAGACATAAAGCTCGAGTTCAAATCGGAACCTACTGAGCCGGCTCGAACTAAGCTGTTTTTCACGTCGACGTACAAGGTGCGGTTGCTGTTTCTTTGAAGGCATTATAAATTTCTCTTCCTTGTACAAGTACTAACAGAACCACTTTTGTCCATAGTTTACAGAGCAGGAGCTAGATGCAATGTTTGCAGTATACGGTGATTTTGAATCAGCGAAACTTGTCAAAAGTTTCGGACGCATAAAAACAATGGCGTATATCCGTTATTCAAAGGTACGGTCAATGAGTAGAATTGCAGGACAAGGCGTACATTTCACTAGATAAACCAAGCTTACGTTTGTTCTATCATGCTCCACACAGCCCTGCACTGCAGCATTCGTTGTCAAAGCATTTCGAGAAGAATCATCCCAGGGAGATGAAGACCCAGAGCGACCTGAATTTATGACTGTAAGTGTAATTTACTAGCAACGCGTGCGTGATTTACTGACATACAATAACTTGCTGCCTCCTATCAGCTATCGTTTGCGCATGAAACTGGTGACTTACACGTGCAGCAGCGAGCTGAACATGCACAATTTCTCGGGGATAGAGCGTTGGATTGCTCCTCAAATCTATACCCCAGTCTCCCTTCAGCAAACAAGGCAGCACCATCCACACTAACAGCGATGCCTCCTGGCGGAAAAGATCGCCTCTGGGTGTTGCTGCTATATGATCGCTTTCTGGCGACGCATATGCTTTCATCGGTTGTGTCGGCATTTTCTGGAATGGAGTTCATGGATATCAAGGTTGTTAAGAGTACGGGTGAGGCGCAAGGGGTTGCATTTGTGAAGTTTGACAGCGAGCCGAACGCTACCCAGGCAGCGCTTCAGCTTCACCAAATGGAGTTACCTCTTGGTTCAGGGAAGTTCTTACAGGCGATTGTGATTCTGGCCCCGAGTTTGTTTACCACCACTCATGGCAACAATTCAATCAGTACCAACGAATCCATGCGACTTGACCGCACAGCGGATGATCGTGTTGTAACGGGGTCCTCTGAGGATGTTGATTTGCGCGCTGTTGAGGCTCGGTTCGCGCATCTGATGCGGACCACTGAGCATCCTTACACGAGGGAGGGACAATACTTTCACCATTACTCTTCTGTGCCTTCGCCTCGAGGAACTGCACCTGGAGACCATTTATCACCTATGACAGCGGGCGTATTTCCGCCAAATGGATTTCATACATCGGTGGGTGCATCTGCAGGCGTGGAGTATTATCCCATGCAACTGGTGACGTATCCTCCACCTCCTCCACCACAACAACCATTTCAACCATATGCAAGCTTTGGAGGGCCAGGAAACTATCAACAATTACCACAGCATCAACATTTTGGAGGAAACCCATCGGGATGGATGGACACCTCTCCTTATTATCAAGGTGTAGTGCCACAATATCCTTTTTCGTGCACACCCCAACAAGACATGGCATTTCCTGTCGTTGAAAGTGGTAGCAACGCGGCAAGCAACAGTGATTCCCTTGTTGTTCCTCCTAAACCGCGTTCCTCACGTTCGTCATCGGAGCAAATGGATGTCGAAGACGGCAATAGTAGTTGTAGCAGTCAGACCTCCTCTTCTATTCATGTATCCACCAACGAGCCGTTGGAGCTCGTGACGTTGGTTAGTGCACTACAGGAATGTCCTGGGATAGTGTCGTTCGCAAAGGATGATGCGGGATCTGACTTGACGGGATATGTGGTGGATTTTACTAATGAAACGCAGGCTTTTGAAGCGCTGCGCAAATTAGATGGGTCAAAGTGTGGAGGTCAGAAACTTCGAGTTGCAAAATCAACATCAACAAGGCATCGAGGAGGAGGTGGGGGCAAGGCTCGGACGGTGTCTGGACGTCGAAAACGTCAGCGTATTGATCAACGAAGCCGGAAATGACGTCGTGATAGAATGTGACCTTGTTGGTTGAATTATTTGTCGGAATGGATGGAATTTTGCAAGCTCCTGCAATCAAATATTTCTTGCTGCATTGTTGGGAATTCGATAAAAGAGAAGTAAACTGGAATCTGCGAAAACAATGACGAGCAAATTGCAACTACTACTGGATTGGGTCAAGACCCTCTTACTCGATTGTAATTATTCCCTCCCAATGCTTAGCGAAACTGCTATTGTTTTCTATTAGCAGGCATCCTCATCCACACGAGGGATGGTGTCCAAAATAGCGGTGGACGACGGAGAAGTTCGAGGGCGAGGCGAAATAAGTGTATCGTCCTGTACCACGTGCCTTTCCATGAACTCGATGAACCGGTCGCCATAGAAGTCCGGGTTTACAGACGAGATCTGTTTGCGGTTATGACGCAGGCCTTTGATAAACGTCTCCGCGATCTTGCGCGTGTTGTACTGCTGCAAAATGTCGATAATACCGAGGAAATAAACGAATCCGTTCTTACGACCATGGCGGTCACGACCGTAGATGCCACCTTCGTCCTTGCAAAAGACCGACTCCGAGTACTCAGCATATGCCGCTGTGTCCAGTAGACGAGGTGATAACGGAGCCATGGTGGCGCCCCTCGGTGTCGAAGGCAAAGACCCAGTTGAACTGCGGTTTGCGGGTGATGAGAACTCACCGAAAGCGTTTCCAAAGCTCATGCCAAAGCCACCATCGCTACTCGTCTCCGAGTCGTTGTCTGAATCCAGTTCAAGGTCCATACAGCCGTCACTCCACGTCGGAGTGTTAGGAGGCGACAGTGCTAGACGTGTCTGGATAGAGGTGATTGCACTGAGAACCGGACGTGGCTGTAGCTCAATATCGTTCTCTGGCATGGATGCTGAGCGATACGGTCGGATTTGAGGAACTTCCATGCTAATGTCGGACTCGGAACCTGCAGGCGATGAAGGCAACGACTGGGTGACGCCTCCTTGTTGCGAGGCCACGCTCTCTGAACTGTCACTAGTTGGTGTGCCAGTGTATAGATCGTTTTGCAACTCACACCCCGAGTCATGCACACCAATAAGCAGGCTGTAGTCCATGATCTTCATTCGCTTGAGGAAGTCGACATCTTTTCGGAGCTGGACCAGAAAAATAGCTCGTCGAGCTACGCCCATCTGTAGGTGGAAACCCTTATCCAGAAGGTCATTGTCTTTCAACACGCCTGCACTACCTTGCTCGTGTTCTTTAGGAGAGGCATGTCGTCCGATTCGTGAGCCTTTGAGATCAAAGCGCGCATGGATATCCAATGGCGTATCGAAGACACTGGCCATAATAACAAAGTGCATCTTCCTTCGCAAGTGGTGCATCTTGACGCGGTGCATCCCGTAGAAACGCGTGATCAAAGTGTCAGGGTTCTCCATGACGAACTTGTAGTAGTGTGGAAGAATGCGGCGAAGAAATTTGGACTCATCCTTAGTCTGCGTCTTGATCATGAAACGTCCGTCGTGCGAGTAGAAGAAGAACTGACCTGACTTGGAGTTGGACATGAACTCGATAAAGTTAAAGTCCCCACTGAGAGTAAGCATGTAATCTGCGAGGTCGATTCCGAAGCGGCGACGCACTTGGCGAAACACGTCGGGCGAATAATCCTTAAACTTGAATGGGTGCTGGAGCTGCGAGTTGGCAGGAAAAATCTTCTTGTCTACTAGCATGAAGTCGTCCATCGTAAGGCGCTGTTTGAATGGTTTCTGGAGACCAGCCGAGTCTCGGATGCCACACATCATACCATACGTGAGAGCGTACTGTTCGTGCTGAAGGTTGATCACGTTGCCAGCAGGAGGCTTAAAACTGCGCTCCACATTCTTGTATCGCGTGTGCCCGAGCTTTGCCTTTCCAATACGCATACGTTTTTCTAGAATCGATAGATTCGTCTTCGTGTTAGCTCGCTCGAGTGCCTTGAACGCTGGTGAAGCTGGCTCAGCCTCTGGTGTGTCTTCGGTAGCCGTGATCATATCTAGCGCAGTAGATGTCATGGTAGAGGTGCTCGACGTGAGCATGGAGCTGCTGGTTCCCATTCCATCGCTCTCGATGGAGGTCGGTGTCGCTGGGCGGCTACTCTGCGACGACGGTGATCTGGGTCTTCGGTGGTCGGGCGACGGAGGATCCACTTTGACTGCAAGTAGCTCTGGAGCTCCATCCTTGATGGTGCTGTTAAGCTCGGGTCCAACTGGCATAACAACTTCCATGGACATGGTGACTGCTTCTCGCTATAATCACCGCAGAGGGGCAGATTCCTGAATGGCACGTCCTTGGCTCAGGTAAAGAATAGCATCCATCTGCTAGCTGATTACAAAGCTTTGGTCGAGGACGAGGCTGAAGCCAGCAGTACATCAACGGTAGTCACCGGACAACCCACATCGGCCATTTTCAGCGCAGTGTCTGCTACTATTTGCAGCAACATCGCCAACCATCGTCACCTACATCTTCCATGTCCATCAAGGCGATATTTTCAGCGTCGACAAGATGAGCTTTTCTTGGTAGATCAGAACACGCTCGAATCCAGTCCACCTCAACGTACGCTTCAAGAGACTGAGGGCGTTGCGAGAGACAGGATCCGATATTTGTCACCATTTGAGGTTGTAGCACGTCCATCGACGAAGCGAGACTTGATTGAGTGCATGAGCGAGAGCCCAGCGCGTTTGGAAAACGGGGTTTTGTCATTTTTGAAGGTGTTTTACATGTACTCCAGCATCCTGGTTCCTGCGTCTACTATTCCTCCAGCCTGAATGACTAGCGGAAATTCTGGACAGCTTAGACAGTAGCCTGTCCGCCGCGCTGCTCAATCAGTAGCTTCCAGAACTCGTGGGTTTCGGCCACAGTAGCCTCGGCGAAGTCGCGGCCCATGCACTTGTCGTCGTAGCCGTACTTGTTCACCTGAGGCAGCTTGTAGTCGCGGAGCCAGTCATGGATAGCTGTGATGCAGCCAGGCATGTGTGCCTCAATATCAGCGACATCGTTGATGAGAGGGGCGTAGTGGTCCTCCACGTTGATGCAAATGACCTTCCAGTCCGTCTCGTTGTCGTCAATCAGGGCGAGCACACCAAGGATCTTGACCTGCACGATAGAACCCGTACGCCACTGCTTGGTACCGATCTCTACAACATCGATGGGATCGTTGTCGCCGACACAACCCGTGCCTTCCGTCACATGTGAGGGGTCCTCCCACGTCTGCGGCATGGCGCCGTAGTTGAACATCATCTCACCCCAGCCGTACTCACGGAGTTTACCGTTCTTGGTGTCCTGCTTAATGGGGTTAAAAGGCTCACCTGTAGCGATCTCCATTTTCTTACGGGTCCACTTGGGAATCTCGCAGATGAAGTTGACGGTTCCATCAGGGTTGTAAAGCGGGATGTCGTGCCACGGGGAGATCTGCTGGCGCTCACCATTGGGGCCCGTGTGGTAGAAGTTGACACGGAACTCAAAGCTGGGGAAGGCACCAACAGCCTCAGTCTCAATGTTACCGACCTCAGGGTTGGCGATACGCGCCTTGAGGAATTTGAACTTGGCCTGGTAGCGACGCATGGCTTCAGTCTGGTTGTCAGCGGCATGGTCATCGTTCCACCACTTCATGAACGAGTTGAAGTCGATCTGACCCGTGGTGGACTTGCTGTGCATGTACGAAATTGCCTCACGGGCGTCCTCGTTAGAGATAGGTTCACCCAGCTTGGCGTGGAGATCCATGAGGTCGTCCTCACTGATGAAGCCGTTGCCCTGTACGTCAAAGAGGTTGAAGATGGCACGCATACGCTCCATCTCACGAGGCTCAATGTTGACCTCCGTACCATCATCCAAAACACTACCACGACGCGTGCGGGCGGCGCTGATCTCGGTACCGTAGCGCTTCTCCGCCTGTTCATAAGACGCGAGTTCAGCCTTGAGCGTCGTCACTTCACTACGAAGATCCTCAAGCTCCGTGGCCATCGACAGCACGTCGGGGTCTTCCTCACGCCACGAATCGCTGCGTTTGGAGCGGAAGCTGGCTCCCTTGGGAGAAGACGAAGGGGACGAAGCCACAGGACGCGTGTATTCGACCTTCTCTCCGTCCTTCTTGTCCGGCGCATTGTCGATGCTCTTCTGCATGACTTCGAGCCACTTGGCCTGGTCCTCAGCCGTCTCCGTGTAGACACGGAAGCAGTTGTCGCTGGGCGTGTAGAACTGGAAGCCATTGGGCTTGCCATCCCACGCGTGGACGGAGCTGAAGGGGATCTTGCCGCGGATTGCGCGCTTCTCAAAGTCCTCGAGCGAGAGGAAGTAGACGATCTGGAGCTCGTCCTTGTAGATGACGCAGTAGCGCTTCTTCCAGAGCAAAGAGTTGCGCTCCGGTTTCTTGTACAAGACGCCGGCGATCAACACCTCGCGGTTGTCCACGGCGTGCGCCTTGGACTGTTTGAGGAAGTTGGCGAACGAGGCGATGGTGGATGCCATGGCAGAGTGATGGTCTTGTGCGGGAGCCAGCAAATCGCGAAATGAAGGAAGATCCACTGGAGACCATACACGCCACGTATGGATGCCCAAAATAAGCAGCTGGAACCAAATTTAATGTAGTTTAGGTCTCGACGGAGGACTAGATTGGGATGCGTCAGGAATAAATAATTCTCATTCTCTATGAGAACGTGTTGATCATGATAGACGACGACTGGAATGCATTGCTTGGATCATAGAGACGGAGGTGTTGATAATCCAATTGCCGTGTGCAATAGAGTTTGGACGTTGTGGAGTTGAGGTGGGGACGTTCCTGTTTGAAAAAACCAAGCGGCCTTGTCGTCGGGTCGTCTTCATCGATGGGACACCAACGGATAAAAACAAGACCAATCTCCAGCGAAATGCCACGTCACGCGGTAAGGCAGTCATGAACAATTGCATCAAAGGCGCCGTACGCCTCAAGCCAACGTATGAGTCGAGGAGATACAATGTGAAAGATTGCTAGAGCGATATTAGGATTTAGAGTGCGGGCAGTGACACGCAATTGATTTTTGCCTGAACCAAGTACGTCACCAGCACAGAGCCGGTGCGAGTTAACGAAGACTTGTCAGTGCGGAATCAAAGCTGCCTCACGAGCTTGCATTTCTGCTGTAAGGTACAACAACAGGATAATGATAGTCTTCGTCTCACTTTGTACTGTTTTCTAGCTTGTACATGCATGAAAACGACAGTTGCGTTAATCACGACGAGCTCCGAAGTTACTACTGCTCACCAGTATCTGCTGAGTAGATACTTCTTGTGCTGCATGAGTTGTGAATCACAACTGACAAATAGTAAGTTGCGTAAATTGAAGACGCTTACAGCACGACCAGATGAATCTAGACGCTCTCCATGATGATGTTGGGTGGGTATGCAGTGCCCCCCTTCATCAGTCTGATCGAATGCTGCAGATTGCGCAGTCGGTCAATCAATCCCTTCATCACCAAGTTTCTCTCGTACACCTCCTACAGCACAACTCTTGGTTAGATCGACAGCCATTGCCCACCCACCATCCGCGTCGCACCTTGCGCAACTGATTCCTTCTCGCCACCAGCTTCGCTATCGCGTCCTACCAACAAGAATTATAAGCACCAACATCCCACTAAGCAGTTGCAACTTTTGTCACCTTGTCATCCTCGGCCTCCTTCCCCACTTCCTTGATGGCTTCCAACAACTCGGCGCTGATCTTCATGTACTGAGTTTTGAGCATCGTAATCTTCGTGTATGTGTCCTGTATCTCTTCAGGTGAGTATGGGATCACTACCAGGTGACTCTGTCCGGTCTGTGCGTGAGTACCAGAGAAGCCAGCGGCCAATCCGTTCACATCGGGCGTCTCGTCCTGCGGCGTCTCAGTTTCGGGGGAGCGGGGAGGCGATCCTGGCGCGTCGGTTGCGAACAGCTTCGAGCTCGGGCGTAGTGGCGGTTTGAGGTTCATATGCTTGGTCTCCTCTAGTACGTGGTACGCGACGGCCAGCAACTGCGCCAGCAATTGCTGCCCATTCTTGGTCGGCTGTGCGACCTGCTCCATTGTTTCGGTTTTAAAAACGAGAATTTAATGTAGACCACATACCTCGTGTGCGAGAGTTTGATGTAAGCCACATCATGTTGAAGTGCAAGTGCCGTTGAAGTAACGGACCATTGTCCAAGTCACAGCACAATGGACTCGACGAGTGCTACTTCGAAGGTGAATGCAGACCAATCTACAGACGCGAGCGACCGCGAGGCTCGCGTCCACGTACGGCGACAACGCATCGATGCGCGCACCGCGTCTAAGGACGATGCCACGCGCAAAAAGCAGCTGCAGGAAGGCGAGGCGCAGCGCATGGGCCGCGGCCAGCACCAAGTGACAGAGAGTCTCAACCAACTCGACCGCCGCAAGTTGGCTGGCATCCGCCATGTCACCAGCGTTCGCGTTGAAGCGGATGACGCCGAGAATCGACGTCGCGTCGAAGAGGAGGAGCGACGTCACAAGCGCGTGGAGAAGCTGCAGCTCGAAGCGATCGAGAGCGGCGCCAAGAACGCCGCGGTGGAGATGCGCTGGGCAGATCTCTTTGAGTTCAGTATGCCACAGGAGCTGCATAACGAGCTGGAGCTGCAGAATCGCGCGTGTGCAGAGATCTTGGCGTCGAAAGACGCAGTTATTCGCGAGTTTCAAAACCAACTCAAGGCCAAGGATGAAGAGTATGTCACAGCCCTCAAGGTACAGGCAGAAGAAGTTGAAAAACTGGTGGACCGAATGAGTCAGCAGTACCGAGAGATGCAGGACGAGTACGAGCTCGAGCTCGAGCAGATGGAAGATGCCTTCCTCAAGGAGCGCGATGAACTCATCGCGAACAACAAACTCGAGATCGACTCACTCTTCGAACGTCGACGTGAGATGGAGATGGTCTATATGGAAGCCAAGCAAACACGAGATGAACAATACTTACAGGAGATTGAGGACTTGCGAGTGTGCGCGATGCTGAAGACTACAATGAGCTCAAAATCAAGCTGGAGACCAATATTCAGACACTCGAGCAGCAGCTTGAGGAAATGCGTGCGACGTACCAGCTCAACACAGAGAAACTCGAGTATAACTACCGAGTGCTTACAGAGCGCGACATGGAGAACTCTGCGACGCTGAGTCAGCAAAAGCGCAAGTTGGCTCGCTTGAAAGACGCCTTGGCTACACTCATCGCTAAATACAATCAAACTGATGCTCGTGACGGACATCAAAACGATGAGCTCACAGAGGAATACCGGCGTTTAACGAAGCAGTACCGCGATCTGCAAAG